>SJYX01023197.1:194860-256530 GCA_006410675.1 Oreotragus oreotragus
AAAAAAAAAAAAACAAGCTGATCACGCAATGGGGAGAAGATCTAAGCAGACTTTTCTCCAAGACGATATACAAATGGCCAAGAGGCCCATGAAAAAATGCTCCACATCACTAATTATTAGAGAAATGCAAATCAAAACTACGAGGTAGCACCTCACACCAGTCAGAATAGACATCATCAAAAAATCTACACATGCCTAAATGCTAGAGAAGGTGTGAAGAAAAGGGAACACTCTTACACTGTTGATAGGAATGCAAACTGATACGACCCCTGTGGAGAACAGTACAGCGGTTCCTTAAAAAACTAACCACAGAACTACCATATGACCCAGCAATTCCACTCCTGGGCAGACTGCCAGAGAAAATCCTAATTCCAAAAGATACAAGCACCCCAATGTTCGCTGCAGCACTATTTACAGCAGCCAGGACATGGAGGCACCTAAGTGTCCATCGACAGAGGAATGGATGAAGATGTGGTACAGACACACAGTGGAATGTTGTTCAGCTATAAAAAGCAACAAAACCGTATTTGCAGAGATATGAATGGACCTAGAGTCTGTCATACAGACTGAAGTCAGGAAGAGAATAACAAACATCATATATTAATGCTTCTATGTGGAATCTAGAAACATGGTACTGATGCACCTATTTGCAAAGCAGAATAGAGACACGAAGAGCACAAACATATGGACATCAAGGGGGTGAGGGGGTGGGATGGATGGGAGAGTGGGACTGACTGTGTCCACTCGATGTATTAAGTAGAACGTAAGGCCTGCTGTACAGCACGGGGGGGGGGGGCGGGAGGTACACACACACACACATATACATCACCACATGTGAGACAGGCAGCTACTGGCGAGCTGCCTCTAAATACACACACACACACAGATACACCACCACGTGTAAGACAGACAGCTGCTAGCGCGCTGCCTCTAAAAATACACACACACACATATACACCATCACGCGTGAGACAGACAGCTGCTGGCATGCTGCCTCTAAATATACACACACACAGATATACCACCACACGTGAGACAGACAGCTGCTGGCGAGCTGCCTCTAAATATACACACACACATATACACCACCGCGCATGAGACAGACAGCTGCTGGCACGCTACCTCTAAATATACACACACACAGATACACTACCATGCATGAGACAGACCACTGCTGGTGAGCTACCTCTAAATATACATACACACAAATATACACCACCGCGCATTAGACAGACCACTGCTGGTGAGCTACCTCTAAATATACACACACACATATACACCACTGCGCATGAGACAGACAGCTGCTGGTGAGCTACCTCTAAATATACACCACACATATACACCACCATGCGTGAGACAGACAGCTGCTGGTGAGCTACCTCTAAATATACAGCACACATATACACCACCGCACATGAGACAGACAGCTGCTGGTGAGCTACTTCTAAATATACACCACACATATACACCACCACGCGTGAGACAGACGCTGCTGGCGAGCTGCCTCTAAATATACACACACACATACACACCACCATGCGTGAGACAGACTGCTGCTGAGCTGCTGGCGTCCAGGGGCCCTACCCGACCCTCTGTGACGACCTCGAGGGGGGCTCAGAGGCCCATTGTGAAGTCACGGTGCTGCACGTCAGAAACTACCGCCACACTGTGAAGTGACCATCCTCCTAATACACACACCCACACCCACACACACACACACAGCTAAAGAACAGCTAACCTAGTACTACCTTCCTACTCTGAACAATTCTCTACTGAAAATACACTTGGAAGGCTGAGAAAGCTGCTATAGAAATGGAACAGACACCATGTAAGCAAACCGAGGCATCTATGTCTCTGTCAGCTTTAACGACGTTTCTTCAGTCAGACAGCTAACTATGTAACCTGCCTAACAAATCAAACGTATAATAATGTGCAGTGTCAGAGCACCAACGTTTCCTTCCATCTAACTAACGAGACTGGTTACTTGGAAAGCATGTTTATTAAAATCACTGGACTAAGAGTAAAGCTAATCAGATTGTTGTAACCTTATCTGTGGAAGTAGATTAACTAAAAAAAGAAAGTTTGATCAAAAACAGCTTTCTAAAGATAGTCTTGCCATTAAGCAGAGTTTCTGGTATTCTTCTGTAAATGTTCTAATGTTTCCAAGTATATCTGTGTGCTTTTGTAAAAAACATTATTTTCTCCAGAGCTCTTAGAAGTACTAGAGACAGCATAAGGACCAAATCAGGAGAACAGCAACTTTTTATCTGTTTATCTTTTTTTCAATTTTTGGCCACACTCCACGGCATACAGAACCTTATACAGAACTTTGGGTTTGCCAACCAGGGATCAAACCAATGCCTCCTGTTTGGAAAGCAGAATCTTAATCACTGGATAGCCAGGGAAGTCACAACTTTTAACTTTAAAGGTGGCAAAATGTTTATTTTATCCAGCTAATGCCAATTTGAACACTAAACTTTGCTGACTTTTCAGGAAATGGATACAAAATGTAGAATATCAATGGTCATTCTGGAAATGACTGAAAGTCCTCTTCCGTTTCTGCTGGAATCTGCAAGGATTCCACAAAGGTTACTCCAAACAGACTTACAATACTACGAATAACGCTGAGTGTGCAAGTAGTGTGCACGTGCTCAGCTGCAGCCGTGTCAGATTCTGCGACCCCATGGACTGCAGCCCACATGGCTCCTCTGTCCATCAGACTTCCCAGGCAAGTATACTCCTCCTCCAGGAGATCTTCCTGACCCAGGGATCGAACCTGGGGCCCCTGCATCTCCTGCACTGGCAGGTGGATTATTTACCACTGAGCCACCTGGGAAGGCCCAATAGCTAGTAGTAAGGAACAAATAATAAGATGTGTATTACATGTCATACGGGAGAAGAAAAACCAGACACTATATAATTCATAAACTAAGCATTTACTCAATACCTACCAGGTTTCAGGCAGTGTAGAGTCGGGGGAAAAAAAACAGCAGTCCCCAGGTCTAATATTTGATGAGGGTACAATGAGGACATTGGAGGTTATAAGAGGAAGAAGGCCTCACAGAGGTGCCTGATATAATCTAGGGGGAAAAAAATGGTTGCCAAGGAGGGGAAAAAAAAAAACCACTGCATCAAAACAGACCCAGATGGCTGAAGACACAATTTAAAAATAGAATCTCCAAAGATAAGCATAACTCTCCACTATCACCTAGGCAGAATAACTTAGCCAGAAACATAAAAAGAAATCATTTATTAGAAAAAGATACTAATAAATAAACAAAAAAAATCTCTAGAACCAAGAGGTTAAGATTCAAGTGAAAAACTTCCATGGCAAACACAGAGCATTATAACAGGAACCACAGTAACTACCCTCACACAGAACTTACTATGCCGCAGGCACCAAACACTTTACACACATTAACTCTCATAATCCTAACCACAATCTTCCAAAGTATTTGCCATATAATCAATTCACAAACAAGGAAGTTGAGGCTCAGAAAAGTTAAGCACCTTGCGAAAGTTTAAATAGGTAGTGACAAAGTTTATAAATGCTCTGACTTGCACCAATAGGTTAGAGGTGTCTTGAAAGCAAACAAAAGGTATCTGTAAGGCATTTCATAGTTCTATATACAGATGATAACTTTTACTAGAATGACATCAGAATAACCAAGTGAATGAACAAACTATGTCAATGTCAAAAATAATGTGCTTTAAGTAATATGGATTTTCTCATGCAGCTCAATAATAAAAAAAAAAAAAAAAACAAGCTGATCACGCAATGGGGAGAAGATCTAAGCAGACTTTTCTCCAAGACGATATACAAATGGCCAAGAGGCCCATGAAAAAATGCTCCACATCACTAATTATTAGAGAAATGCAAATCAAAACTACGAGGTAGCACCTCACACCAGTCAGAATAGACATCATCAAAAAATCTACACATGCCTAAATGCTAGAGAAGGTGTGAAGAAAAGGGAACACTCTTACACTGTTGATAGGAATGCAAACTGATACGACCCCTGTGGAGAACAGTACAGCGGTTCCTTAAAAAACTAACCACAGAACTACCATATGACCCAGCAATTCCACTCCTGGGCAGACTGCCAGAGAAAATCCTAATTCCAAAAGATACAAGCACCCCAATGTTCGCTGCAGCACTATTTACAGCAGCCAGGACATGGAGGCACCTAAGTGTCCATCGACAGAGGAATGGATGAAGATGTGGTACAGACACACAGTGGAATGTTGTTCAGCTATAAAAAGCAACAAAACCGTATTTGCAGAGATATGAATGGACCTAGAGTCTGTCATACAGACTGAAGTCAGGAAGAGAATAACAAACATCATATATTAATGCTTCTATGTGGAATCTAGAAACATGGTACTGATGCACCTATTTGCAAAGCAGAATAGAGACACGAAGAGCACAAACATATGGACATCAAGGGGGTGAGGGGGTGGGATGGATGGGAGAGTGGGACTGACTGTGTCCACTCGATGTATTAAGTAGAACGTAAGGCCTGCTGTACAGCACGGGGGGGGGGGCGGGAGGTACAATCTGTTTGTAGGACATACGGAGTTAAACTTTAAAATGCATTCCAATATTCCTTTTGTTGCTGTTTAGTTACAAGTCAGGCTCCTCTGCAATCCCATGGACGGCAGCCCACCAGGCTCCTCAGCCTATGGGATTTCCCAGGCAAGAATGCTGGAGTGGGCTACTCTTCCCTTCGCCAGGGGATTTGCTCAGCCCAGGGATCAAACCCACATCTTGTATACTGGCAGGCGAGTTCTTGACCACTGAGTCACCAGGGAAGCCCCCGACATACATTGCTGCTGAGTCGCTTCCATCGTGTCTGACTCTGTGCGACCCCACAGACAGCAGCCCACCAGGCTCCCTGGTCCCTGGGATTCTCCAGGCAACAACACTGGAGTGGGTTGCCATTTCCTTCTCCAATGCAGGAAACTGAAAGTGAAAGTGAAGTCATTCAGTTGTGTCCGACTCTTAGCAACCCCATGAAGTGCAGCCCACCAAGCTCCTCCATCCATGGGATTTTCCAGGCAAAAGTACTGGAGTGCGGTGTCATTGCCTTCTCCACCAATACACATTCATTTCAGTTCAGTTCAGTCGCTCAGTCATGTCCAATTCTTTGCAATCCCATGAACTGCAACACACCAGGCCTCCCTGTTCATCACCAACTCCCAGAGTTCACCCAAACTCATGTTCATCGAGTCGGTGATGCCATCCAGCCATCTCATCCTCTGTCGTCCCTTCTCCTCCTGCCCCCAATCCCTCCCAGCATCAGAGTCTTTTCCAATGAGTCAACTCTTTGCATGAGGTGGCCAAAGTACTGGAGTTTCAGCCTCAGCATCAGTCCTTCCAAAGAATACCCAGGACTGGTCTCCTTTAGGATGGACTGGTTGGATCTCCTTGCAGTCCAAGGGACTCTCAGGAGTCTTCTCCATATATGACTCTCACATCCATATATGACTACTGGAAAAACCATAGCCTTGACTAGACAGAGCTTTGTTGGAAAGTAATGTCTCTGCTTTTGAATATGCAGTCTAGGTTGGTCATAACTTTCCTTCCAAGGAGTAAGCGTCATTTAATTTCATGGCTGCAATCACCATCTGCAGTGATTTTGGAGCCCAGAGAATTAAAGTCTGACACTGTTTCCACTGTTTCCCCATCTATTTCCCATGAAGCGACGGGACCAGATGCCATGATCTTTGTTTTCTGAATATTGAGCTTTAAGCCAACTTTTTCACTCTCCTCTTTCACTTCATCAACAGGCTTAGGTACAGACAAATATTGTTTGATTCCACTTACATGAGGTACCTAGAATAGTCAATTTCATAGCCAGGAAGTATACGCATAGATGCTGGGGATACGGGTGGCGGGGGTCAGTGAGATGGGGAATAGGAGTCATTAATGGGACAGCTTCAGGTTAGGAAGATGAAAAATTCAGGAGATGGATGGTGAGAGTTGTACAACAATGTGTATGTACTTATGTGCCACTGAACTGCACAGCTAAATACAATTAACATAGTCTGTTTTCTATTATGTGAATTTTACCATAATAAAAAAAACATTTGAAAAAATTTTTCATTGTGTTTGATTTTTTTAAATAAAGAATTAAGTGAATAAAAGAATACTGACACTAAGCTAAAGAGAAAAGTGCTGTGGGGGCTTCCCTGCTGACTTAGTGGTAAAGAATCCACCTGCCAAGGCAGGAGACACAGAGTCTGGGCAGATCCCACGTGCTGTGGAGCAACTAAGCCCGTGCACCACAAGTACTGAGCCTGTGCTCTAGAGCCCGGGAGTCACAGCTATTGAGGCCTGTGTGCTCTAGAGCCCGTGATTCACAACAGGTCACCACAGTGAGAAGTCCACGCACCACCACTTGAGAGGAGCCCCCACTTGCTGCAACTAGAGAAAAGCCTGTGCAGTAACGAAGACCCAGCACAGCCAAAAATAAGTAAATAAATCTACCCACAAAAAGCTACGTGGCGTTCACAAATTATTTATCTGAGAGCAACTTTAATTTCATTAAGCTACAAGAATAATGATAAGAACCTGGCTGGTAAAAAGTACTATATATGAATTATTAAAGCATTTTGAAATTACTTATCTGTTATGGAAATAGAGGGTCATGCGGAGAAGGCAATGGCACCCCACTCCAGTACTCGTGCCTGGAAAATCCCATGGGCGGAGGAGCCTGGTAGGCTGCGGTCCATGGGGTCGCTAAGAGTCAGACACGACTGAGCGACTTCACTTTCACTTTTCACTTTCCTGCACTGGAGAAGGAAACAGCAACCCACTCCAGTGTTCTTGCCTGGAGAATCCCAGGGACGGGGGAGCCTGGTGGGCTGCCGTCCATGGGGTCGCAGAGAGTCAGACACGACTGAGGGGACTTAGCACCAGCGGCAGCAGCAGAGGGTCATGAGTGAGAAAAAAAACTGACTGGAAGGACAGGAAAGATTACTCGCAGGAAGTGTAGCATTATTGTTTACGAACTTTGAATACTTTAAGAGTAGTGGAAAATGGAATAAAAATGTAGTGTCAGCCAACAGTATGAATGACTGTGACTGACAGTATTACTGGCCACTTCCTGAGTACCTCAAAACTATGCAAAGATTTCACATTTCTCATTTGATTTTGAAAGGTGTGTATTAGTACCCATAAACACAGGTGCGGGGCGGTGCAAACCAATGTCAAGTAAGTTGCCTGAGGTCAGACAGAAAGTGGGGGAGCTGAGCCTGGTTGTTCTGGTTCCCTCAGAGCCATGTGTCTTGTAGACAGAACAGTATATAAACAACATTTGTATGCTTCCTTGATACACAGCTCACCGTCTAGAGAAGCTACAAAAGGCAAGTTATTATAGTTTGATGTCAATAAAATTTAGTTAAATAATGTAGGTTTGTAATGGAGAATTTTTTTTAAAGACCTCAACATCAAAATTTTTAATTGCCATAATTTCTAAACATAAGTAAGCATTTCCATTACCACTGAGGTCTAATGATGACTCCTCTAAAGGCGCAGAGAGGGGGCCCAAATGTGAAAACCACAGTGATGGTGTCTCAAATGAGGTGACAAAGCTTGAGAACCTAAATAAATAAACCTAAATAAAATAGACTTGTAAAAAACCAAGCAGCCACACTCTACTTGGTGTTTGCTTATTTATCAAAATTCACACCCTTGTTTCCATCTTCTACTACACAGGGACTCACTGGTGGCCCAGTGGTTAAGAATCTGCCTGGCACCGAAGGGGACATGGGCTTGGTCTTACTAAAAATCCTAATCTGCAACTCTGACTTTGTGGGTGAACTGAACACAAAATATTTTGCTCGTGTTTTCAAGTGCTTCTTTCCATGTTGGCATGTTGTATTTAGTTTAGGGAACAAGTTTAGTGTGGTAAAATCATACAGGATCTTTTTACTGTCATCATTCCCTTCTCAACCTTCACAGGAATCTACGTTCTGATGAAGCATGTCTCTGCAGACACCAGATGGTCCAGCCTCACGAAACTGAGGGCAGGAGAAGGGGACAACAGAGGTGAGATGGTTGGATGGCATCACCAACGAATGGACAAGAGGTTGAGCAAGCTCCAGGAGACAGTGAAGGACAGGGAAGCCTGGTGCGCTGCAGTCCATGGGTCACCCAGAGCCGGACGTAACTGGGCAACTGAACAGCAACAACGTGAAATGGGGGCAGACCCTGAGCACGAGCGCCCTTCACATGACTGTCACTTCACTCGTATTACTAAAGGCAGGGAAGAATCTGGAGGGTGGGGTGATAATACAAATTTAACTACCGTTAAACTACGAATCAACAACAATAAACAAGTTATTACCTATAAATTTGAATAAAATATCATTTTTATAAAGTATTGTCTATTTACAAGACATAAATGTACTATTTTATACACTGTAGTGTAACGGAAATGATAATTCAATGGCCCCTGATTTCTTCTGCAAAGCTATGATTTTATCTTAGAAAATCAGCAGCATAATGTGAAAATCTCACATACACAAACTGAGTTTGTTCTCAGGTTGCTGCAAATCTTGCATCTGAGTTAAAGCTTGCAGTTTCTTCCAGTTACTGAGTTGCAACTTCGTAATACTTTGTGGCTAGAAGCACAACTACTTAGACCTGATAGCATTGTTAACAATCCTCTATACTGCACTTATATATTCAGACACCAGAACAAATCTGACATTCTTACCGGAAATTTTATCACGTCCTTTCACAATCCATGTACTGTTTGGCTAAGGTTCAGTAAGAGTACATCTGTACATTATGGCTCTGATTGGGAATGCAAAAGTAGGAAGTCAAGAAACACCTGGAGTAACAGGCAAATTTGGTCTTGGAATGCAGAATGAAGCAGGGCAAAGACTAATAGAGTTTTGCCAAGAAAATGCACTGGTCATAGCAAACACCCTCTTCCAACAACACAAGAGAAGACTCTGCACATGGACATCACCAGATGGTCAACACCGAAATCAGATTGATTATATTCTTTGCAGCCAAAGATGGAGAAGCTCTATACAGTCAACAAAAACAGGACCAGGAGCTGACTGTGGCTCAGATCATGAACTCCTTATTGCCAAATTCAGACTTAAATTGAAGAAAGTAGGGAAAACTGCTAGACCATTCAAGTATGACCTAAATCAAATCCCTCATGATTATACAGTGGAAGTGAAAAATAGATTTAAGGGCCTAGATCTGATAGAGTACCTGAACTATGGAATGAGGTTCGTGAGATTGTACAGGAGACAGGGATCAAGACCATCCCCATGGAAAAGAAATGCAAAAAAGCAAAATGGCTGTCTGGGGAGGCCTTACAAATAGCTGTGAAAAGAAGAGAGGCGAAAAGCAAAGGAGAAAAGGAAAGATATAAGCATCTGAATGCAGAGTTCCAAAGAATAGCAAGAAGAGATAAGAAAGCCTTCTTCAGCGATCAATGCAAAGAAATAGAGGAAAACAACAGAATGGGAAAGACTAGAGATCTCTTCAAGAAAATTAGAGATACCAAGGGAACATTTCATGCAAAGATGGGCTCGATAAAGGACAGAAATGGTATGGACCTAACAGAAGCAGAAGATATTAAGAAGAGGTGGCAAGAATACACAGAAGAACTGTACAAAAAAGATCTTCACGACCCAGATAATCATGATGATGTGATCACTAATCTAGAGCCAGACATCTTGGAATGTGAAGTCAAGTGGGCCTTAGAAAGCATCACTAAGAACAAAGCTAGTGGAGGTGATGGAATTCCAGTTGAGCTGTTTCAAATCCTGAAAGATGATGCTGTGAAAGTGCTGCACTCAATATGCCAGCAAATTTGGAAAACTCAGCAGTGGCCACAGGACTGGAAAAGGTCAGTTTTCATTCCAATTCCAAAGAAAGGCAATGCCAAAGAATGCTCAAACTACCGCACAATTGCACTCATCTCACACGCTAGTAAAGTAATGCTCAAAATTCTCCAAGCCAGGCTTCAGCAATATGTGAACCGTGAACTCCCTGATGTTCAAGCTGGTTTTAGAACAGGCAGAGGAACCAGAGATCAAATTGCCAACATCCGCTGGATCATGGAAAAAGCAAGAGAGTTCCAGAAAAACATCTATTTCTGCTTTATTGACTATGCCAAAGCCTTTGACTGTGTGGATCACAATAAACTGTGGAAAATTCTGAAAGAGATGGGAATACCAGACCACCTAACCTGCCTCTTGAGAAATCTGTATGCAGGTCAGGAAGCAACAGTTAGAACTGGACATGGAACAACAGACTGGTTCCAAATAGGAAAAGGAGTACGTCAAGGCTGTATATTGTCTCCCTGCTTATTTAACTTATATGCAGAGTACATCATGAGAAACGCTGGACTGGAAGAAACACAAGCTGGAATCAAGATTGCCGGGAGAAATATCAATAACCTCAGATATGCTGATGACACCACCCTTATGGCAGAAAGTGAGGAGGAGCTAAAAAGCCTCTTGATGAAAGTGAAGGAGGAGAGCGAAAAAGTTGGCTTAAAGCTCAACATTCAGAAAACGAAGATCATGGCATCCGGTCCCATCACTTCATGGGAAATAGATGGGGAAACAGTGGAAACAGTGTCAGACTTTATTTTTTTGGGCTCCAAAATCACTGCAGATGGTGACTGCAGCCATGAAATTAAAAGACGCTTACTCCTTGGAAGAAAAGTTATGACCAACCTGGATAGTATATTCAAAAGCAGAGACATTACTTTGCCGACTAAGGTCCGCCTAGTCAAGGCTATGGTTTTTCCTGTGGTCATGTATGGATGTGAAAGTTGGACTGTGAAGAAAGCTGAGCGCCGAAGAATCGATGCTTTTGAACTGTGGTGTTGGAGAAGACTCTTGAGAGTCCCTTGGACTGCAAGGAGATCCAACCAGTCCATTCTGAAGGAGATCAACCCTGGGATTTCTTTGGAAGGAATGATGCTAAAGCTGAAACTCCAGTACTTTGGCCACCTCATGTGAAGAGTTGATTCATTGGAAAAGACTCTGATGCTGGGAGGGATTGGGGGCACAAGGAGAAGGGGACAACCGAGGATGAGATGGCTCGATGGTATCACTGACTCGATGGACATGAGTCTGAGTGAACTCCGGGAGATAGTGATGGACAGGGAGGCCTGGCGTGCTGCGATTCATGGGGTCGCAAAGAGTCAGATATGACTGAGCGACTGAACTGAACTGAACTGTACTTCTAAAAGAAACTAATTATAAATAAAACAGTTCATGTATACAGCTATCCATCTTTGCACTGACCCTGAAAAAGAATGCTAACCTCCAAACAATTAGTAAATAGCTGTGAACACCTGCTGTGTAAAAGATATGAGTATAAAGAATATAAACATAAATGATCAGAAGACAAAGTTTCCTCCTCCAAAATGCAGAGTTAAAACACAAGCTCGTGGAAACATGTGGTCAGGCTCCACTCATCCCCATAAACCATCAGTCCCCCGCCCCACCCCATCCATGTCAGTCTCGGAGAGTCGAATCTTTCCTCAGGGAACACTGGGAAACCCTTGCCCAAGTGCAGCATAACCAGGAATGCTGTGGGTGGTGGTGGCACTGGTTTAAGAAATATGGTAGCCATATTTATATCATCAAGTCAAACAACACAATTTGTAGAAACACCTGAAATAAGCTGATTTAGTAATACAACCCCAACTTTTGAACCTATGAAACAGCAACAACATTATCAAGGACACCATGCACTATGTGCAAAATTATGTGTAAAATGATTAAGAACATCAACTCGGAATATTACTCGGCCATAAAACAGAACAAAACTGTGCCATCTGCAGAGATGTAGATGGACCCAGAGGCTGTCATACACAGTGAAGTCAGAAATAGAAAGACAGATATCGTATGTTAACGCATACGGGTAGGATCTAGAAAACGGTACAGGTGTTTCTGCAAAGCAGAAATAGACACACAGACGTAGAGAACACGTCTGAACACCAAGTGGTGAAAGATGGGGTGGGATGAGCTGTGAGCATGGGAAAGACATATGTGCACTGCCATGGATCAAACAGGTAACTAACGAGAGAGCCTGCTGTACAGCACAGGGGACGCCACTCAGTGTTCTGTGGGGACCCAAATGGGAAGGACATTCAAGAAGCAGGGACACAGGCAAACATACAGCTGGTTCACTTTGCTGTACAGCAGAAACTAACACAACTCTGCAAAGCAACTACATTCCAGTCGGAACAGTTTTCTAAAGGACACCAATCCTGGAATCAGACGGTCCGGGTTCAAACCCCAGATGTACCCCTTAACACCTGAGCATTACTGAGGCCTTGGTCAGGGAACTCCAACTGTCCTTCAGTTTCCACATCTGTGATGAAGACGGTAACGACCCAAAGGCCTTTCCCAGTAGCTCAGTTGGTAAAGAATCTGCCTGCAACGCAGGAGACCCTGGTTCAATTCCTGGGTTGGGAAGATCCCCTGGAGAAGGGATAGGGCTACCCACTCCAGTATTCTTGGGTTTCCCTGGTGGCTCACGCCTGCATGTGGGAAACCTGGGTTTGATCCCTGGGTTGGGAAGATCCCCCGGAGGAGGGTATGGCAACCCACTCCAGTATCCTTGCCTAGAGAATCCCCATGGACAGGGGAGCCTGGCAGGGGCCACATGTAGTCGCAAAGACTAGTACACAGCTGAGTGACTAGGCACAAGGGACTAAGCACACAAGAACGGCCCCCACCTCACGGACCCGCCACGAAGATTCACAAGAGATGATCCGTGGAGCCAGATACGCAGAGTCAGATATGCAGATGCCACTAGTCTAATGGCAGAAAGCGAAGAGCAACTAAAGAGCCCCTTGATGAGGGGGAAAGGAGACAGTGAAATATCTGGCTTAAACTCAGCATTCAAAAAACAAAGATCGTGGCATCTGCTCCCATCAATTCACGGCAAACAGATGGGGAAACAATGGAAACCGGGACAGACTATTTTCTTGGGCTCCAAAATCACTCCGGACAGTGACTGCAGCCACGAAATTAAAAGACACTTGCTCCTTGGAAGAAAAGCTATGACCAACCTAGACCGCATATTAAAAAGCAGAGNAATTCACGGCAAACAGATGGGGAAACAATGGAAACCGGGACAGACTATTTTCTTGGGCTCCAAAATCACTCCGGACAGTGACTGCAGCCACGAAATTAAAAGACACTTGCTCCTTGGAAGAAAAGCTATGACCAACCTAGACCGCATATTAAAAAGCAGAGACATCACTTGGCCGACAAAGGTATGTATAGTCAAAGCTACAGTTTTTCCAGTAGTCATGTATGGACGTGGGAGTTGGACCATAAAGAAAGTTGAGTGCCAAATCCCACAAGCCATGCGGCAGAACCAAAAAAAAAGTTATATACTATACAATCCCATTTTTATAAAACTCTAGAAAAAGCAAATTAATCTCTAGTGACACCGAGAAGATCAGTGTTCGCTGCCCATGGAGCAGAGGAAGAATAAAAGTGGGAAGAGGTCTCAGAGAAACATGAGTATATTCTGAGAGGGCAATGAACATGCTCATAGATAGAAAAATATGTCAAAATTCGTCATGGTGCTAGAAAAGACTCTTGAGAGCCCTCTGGACAGCAAGGAGGTCAAACGAGGCAATCCTAAAGGAGATCAATCATCACTATTCACTGGAAAGACCGATGCTAAAGCTCCAATGCTTTGGCCACCTGATGCAAAGAGCCAACTCAGTAGAAAAGACCCTGATGCTGGGAAAGATTGAAGGTAGGAGGAAAAGGGATTGACAGAGGATGAGATGGTTGGATGGAATAACCGATTCAATGGACATGAGTTTGAGCAAACTCTCGGAGATGGTGAAGGACAGGAAAGCCTGGCGTGCTGCAGTCCATGGGGTCACAAAGAGTCAGACACAACTGCGCGACTGAACAACAATCCATGGAAAGTAGCTATCACAGTGCTGGGCACACTGTGGCTACGAGAGATGCTAATTATTGTGCCTATTAATGACTACTAGTAACTGTAGTAACAGACACAATGTTAACATGGTGAAAGGGTGCTGGGCGGAAAACCGAGGACCTGATTTGGGAGATGAAACACAGTCTCTGAGACCCGGTTTCTCTGTGTTAGTGGGGATGACGACAAGCCCTGTCTCCCTGAGCTGTATGTCATGTGAATAAGAGGCTAAGGGATATATAGTATACCGCTTAGCACAATACCCACCCCAGCATATAACATCTATTCTACACACAATGTGTTTCTTACAAGAATTCAAGCGACAATACATGCGTAACTATTAAACTTATAAACTCATCATTTAACATAACTTATAAGCAAATTATTACAATGCCAAGAAGGAAATAAACAGGTGCTGTGCTTCCTGAGCAAGGAAGATGGGAAAGTCCCGCTTGAAAGACGGGTGGACGGGGAAGGAAAGCCTCTCTGTAGTGGCGTGCCCTGAGACCTAGGAAACGAGAAGGGTCTGGACACCGAGAAAGCCCAGCGAAGGGCCAGAGTGAGGAGGGAAGGGGTCTCTGCCGGCCCTCCAGGCAGCACGGCCCCAGGCCCTAGGCACGCAGCAGGCACCCAGGGACAGAGCGGAGAATGAATAGCCAACGCTCGGGCAGACAGCACAACACACGTAAAGGCCCCCCGGCGAGGCGCGGCCTGGCAAGCCCAGACAGAGCAGACGGAGGCCAGAGGGGCTGTGGGCGGGGCGCGCAGCAGGCGCGTGCTGGGGAGGCTCAGCGAGGCAGGGGCCCAGAGGACGTGGGACCCCGCCACGCGCAGCTGAGAGCTGCATTCTACTCCTTTCACAGAGCTGTCACTGGAGGCTTTTGACAGCGAGTGCCAAGATCTATTTCTGTGAGGGATCATCCTGGCTGTTGCGAAGACAGGATATTTTAGAAAAGCACGAATACCATCAGGGAGACCCTCGGAGAGGCCGATGCAACAGTTGAGACAGCAGGTGAGTTAGAGGCTCAAGTCCCAACAGCGGCCTTGGTGATGGGCTGGGATGATGACGGAAAGAGAGAGCCATTGAGTCATTCTCAAGTTTCTGCTTTGGCAAGGAACAGACATTTGTGCTACTTTACTGAGTAGGGGACATCTCGGAAGGAACAGGCTGGGGAAAAGGGGAATACAAACCAAGTGTTGTGTTCTGAACCGCTTCCCCTGAGACACCTTGATAAGGATGTCACCGAGGACACTGGTCATGTAAGGCTGCAACTCAGAGCAGGGGGTCCATGACAGAGCTCTCAGCGTGCAAGTTATCCACACCGATATGGCATCCAAAGCCAAGAAACAAGGTAGAATAGCATGCTTTGGTCATTTGCTGGGTAACAGAACCATGTCATCTAACTCACTTCTCTTCCTGTTGGGCTGCTGGAAAGTTCCAGTCAACATAAACCTTAAAGGAAAATTATGTGTGCGGGGATTCCAGACACAATGACTGAGCCCCTTTACTCCCCCTTCTCTTTATGGTTGTTTTTGTGAGTCTTTATTAAGTTTCCTACAGCACTGCTTCTGTTTTATGTTGTTTCTTTGGCCACAAGGCATGTGGGATCTTAGCTCGCCGACCAGGGATCACACCTGCATCCCTTGCGTTGGAAGCAGAAGTCTGGACCACCAGGGAAATCCATCTTTATGTTGTTTAGTCTTTCATCTAAATCTTCTTTCTAAGTATGTGTACTATAAAAAAATCAAGAAAATCTAAGAAACGAGGTAGTGTAGCGATATGATTCGGGGAGTCAGAAGGCCTGCCCCCCACACTGCCTCTGGTGGGTGTCAATCACAGGCACCTGGCCATGGGGTTACCTGTGAGTGTGCGCTTCTCTGACAGATACAAGCTCCTCAAGGGCATCAGGCACACCTCAGTCATCCTGAACCACTGTGAAAGGGCACAGTGTCGAGCTCATAGGAGGCAGGTAATACATGTACACCAACGGCATCAGTCACTTTTCTATCCGTGGAAGGGGTCGGGGCCTTATGAGAAGGCACCACGGCTCACCTCTAAGACATTTTATACACAACACAGCACATGATTAAACACCAGTCAGCAATACAGACAGATGTTAGATATACGGATAAGTCTTCAGGGTCTGGCTTGGAAGACTTAAGGTAGGAGAAAAAAAACTGAGCTGGCTTTAAAAGACGTATTTGCATTTGATCTGTGAAAAGGCATTTCAGAAAGAAGCCAAAGAAAAGGGGCAGTAAGGAGCCTATTCTGGTTAGAAGGAAAGGAAGAAAGGGAGGAAGAGCACACACACACACACAAAAAAAAAACTATTGGGGAAGGGAGCTGTAAAAACCAATTAAGAACACAATGTGGATATCCTTGAGTGCCAACAACTTCATGTTTTAGAATTTTGGAAAGGTACACATTCCTGGGAACTTCAAAAAGTTGTTTAAGGAAGATCACACAAATTCAGTGTGTAGAATAGATCAGAGTGTTAACTTAGTCCAGGCACAAATTAGTAAGAATCTGATAAAAACAAAGGATACCACAAGTTCCAAAAAATCTTAGTGAACATAACGTCGTGGAGTGATGTAGAAACCGAGAATCAGATTTAATCTGGGATTTGAAACTAAGGGGTCAGGGGAACAGGAGTGTGATCAACAGAAATCAGGGAGATAGGAAGAAGTGATTTTAGAAGGTGATTCCATCAGTTTCAGACAGAATTTAAGGTGATGGTGGCTAGACCCTGTCTCCAGATTCCCACTACTTTACAGCATAATGTGCACACAATGTGCCAAAGTCCTTGCTGAACAATCTTCCTGAGCAGTATTTCTCCCTAACCAAACAGAAACTCCTGCATGTAATACAGTGTCTCCATTGCTGCGGAAGCAAGTTTTACTTGTTAAAAATCATAAATACAAAAATAAAAGAACGCCAAAAATTACCTACTTTCACAAAGCACTGTTATTTCACACATTATATGTATGTTAACAACAAAAAAAAAAACATTGTATGAGAAGATGCTCAACATTACTTAGCCCTGGGAAAAATGCAAATCAACACTGCAACGAGGGAACCGCCCTGGTGGCACAGTGGATACGAATCGTCCAGCAACGCAGGGGACACGGGTTCAGTCCCTGACCAGAGAAGGCCACACAGCCAAGGGGCAGCTAAGCCCATGTGCTGCAGCCACTCAAGCTGGCGCACCAAGGGCCTGTGCTTGCACAAGAGAAGCCCCCACAGTGAGAAGCCCTTGCATCGCAGCGAAGGGGCCCCGCGCACCACAACGAAGACCCAGCCCAACCGAAATAAACAAAACCTGCAGCGAGGAATTCCCCACCCGTCCAGAGGGTAGGGCTCTGCACTTCCACTACGGGAGCATGGATCTTAGTCAGGACACTAAGATCCCGCATGCAGAGCGGCGTGACAACAATCAAAAACAACACAAACAAAAGCCTCCCATAAAGACACCCGTACACAACTATCAGAAAGGCCAAACTTTAGTAATAAGCAATGGCATGGGTGGAGAGCAACAGGAACTCTCATACATTGTTAGAAACACGCGACAGCTACCTTGGAAAAGACTGTGACAGTTTCTTACTAACTTAGCCTTATATTCTCCGTAAGATCCAGCAGTCACACCTCTCAGTACTTAACCAAGAGAAACAAAAATACATGTCCATACAAAAATATCCTTATGCACATACATATAGCAGTTTCATCCATAATCATCAAAGACTGAAAACAACTCAAATGTGTATCAACTAGTAACTGGCTAAGCAAATTATGGTATATGCACACAAGGTACACTCAGTGTCGAAAAGGAGTACAAGATGAAACAGAAATGAATCCCAAAAGAATCACATTAAATCAAAGTAGATAGGGACAAAATACTACACAGTGTGTGATTCTATTTATATGAGATTCTGGAAAAGAGAAACCTACAAATATTCTATATCATGTTTAGGGTGGTACTCATTATTTGCCAAAACCTATAAAAATGTACACTTACAGCTGCTGCTGCTGCTAAGTCACTTCAGTCATGTCCGACTCTGTGTGACCCCTAGACTCCATCTGGGTTGCAACATTCATCGTCACACTTCAATGGCCTCCTGGCTCCATTTGAGAGAGCTCCCTTAGCTATATAACTCCATTTTGATTTTCCGTCCACACTATACATATATATTATGTGGATGTCTTGTTTAAATGCAGATTTTGATGTAGAAGATTTTAGGAAGGCCTGTGATTCTGAATTTCCAACAAACTTTCATATAACACAGATGCTGCCGGGTAGCAGACCATACTTTGAGTAGAAAGGTCTAGAGGATTTACAGAAAGGATTACAGAAAAATGAAGAGAGAAAAAAAAAAAAAAGAAATGACGAATTAAAAGATAAGGAAAAGGCTATGCTGCTGCTGCTGCTGCTAAGTCACTTCAGTCGTGTCCGACTCTGTGTGACCCCATAGACGGCAGCCCACCAGGCTCCCCCATCCCTGGGATTCTCCAGGCAAGAATACTGGAGTGGGTTGCCATTTCCTTCTCCAATGCATGAAAGAGAAAAGTGAAAGTGAAGTCGCTCAGTCTGTCCAACTGTTAGTGACCCCATGGACTGCAGCCCACCAGGCTACTCCGTCCATTGGATTTTCCAGGCAAGAGTACTGGGGTGGGGTGCCATTGCCTTCCCCGAAGGAAAAGGCTATAATAGATATTTATTTTTCTAATAGCATCCATTCTGTCTTAATTACCTGCTCTGTCTCCTGAAGTGTAATTTTTCTTTCTTCCATGTGGATATGACTTCAGTTGTATCTGACTCTTTGTGACCCTATGGACTGTAGCCCACCAAGGCTCCTTTGTCCCTGGGATTCTCCAGGCAAGAACACTGGAGTGGATTTCCCTGCCTCCTCCAGGGGATCTTCCCAGGGATGGAACCTGTGCTTCATGTCTGCTGCATTGGCAAGCGGGTTCTTTACCATTAGCACCACCTGGGAAGCCTATATATATATACATAGAATTCATATAATACATATTTTCTTTTCCTTAATATGCTTCCAAGATTCTTTCAAGTACTCAGGTGTGGGTTTAGTTTGTTGACCTAAAGCAAATAGACTGCCAGACATTTCTCCAGCAAAGATGGGTTAATTCAGGATCAGCAGAGAACTGCAGTTCAGAGTCTGCAACCATGGAGAGCCAAGTGCAAGTCCCCCTATGGCAACGGAAGGGGGCTAAAGGAAGTTGGGAGGGCTGTAGCAAAGAATTCATTGCTTTTCATTGGCTGAGTCCCTGCTAGAACAGGAGTCTTTCTGTTGGGCTCTGGATCCACACAGGCCTGGAGAGCTCCCCCTTCTGGTCTCCCAACTCTATCAATAGATGAGTTCTGTGTTCATAAATTTTTAACAAGTTCATGTTCATGACTGTATTACACCCTATTGTATTAATGTACAACAGAATATTTTTCTATGATATTGATGATGGACATTTGGGTTTTCACCATTATGAATAATGCTTCTGTGTGTGCATAATACGTTCTTATGTGTGTGCCCATGGGTGCTCTTGTCTTGAGCATAAACCTAAGAGTGACCCTGCTGGGTTATAGGGTATGTACATTTTCATCTTTATTAGATACTAGCAAAATGATCTTCAAAGATGTGGCAACAACTTGCATTCTCATCATAAAATTAAGCGTTATAATTCAGTGAGGGTGGGGCAGGGAATGGATTATTCCCTCCTGTTGAGGCTATTGATTGCTCATTTGAAAAATAAAGATCTCCTGGATGTATATATTACATCACACGATGTGCCAAAATAAATGCAGGATGGATTTAAGAGTGAAATACAAAGCTCCAAATTTAAAAAACCTAAGGGAACAAATAAGTGACTATTTATATAACTATCAATGATAGCAGGCATTCTAGGCATGTAAGCAATGGAAGAAGGCATGAAGGAAAAGATCAATAGATCTGACTACATAAACGTTTTAAAAATATATGTAAAAATTACCAAAATTAAAAGACAAGCAACAAATTTGGGGAAATATTTGCAGAAAATGTGAAAACATTAATATATTTAACCTGTAAAGATCTAATAGAAATCTGAAACAAACTAAAAAATAAAAATATNATAACTATCAATGATAGCAGGCATTCTAGGCATGTAAGCAATGGAAGAAGGCATGAAGGAAAAGATCAATAGATCTGACTACATAAACGTTTTAAAAATATATGTAAAAATTACCAAAATTAAAAGACAAGCAACAAATTTGGGGAAATATTTGCAGAAAATGTGAAAACATTAATATATTTAACCTGTAAAGATCTAATAGAAATCTGAAACAAACTAAAAAATAAAAATATTGAAGTGAAAATGCTGACATCTCACTGAATAAGCCAAGAATATAAAAGACAATTTACAAAAGAGAAAAATACCATGTTTAGTAGAAGAAAATACTCAGCTCACTATGAAACAGAAAATGCAAACTAAATTTTTAATATATTTTTGCCTCTCAAATTTGAAATGATTAAAAATAATTAATATTTGTGACAATGTGGTAAAATGGATATGGACAACTTCTAAATGGAGATTAAAGCATCACCTTTCTGTTATTAGATAGTTTAAAAACACAGATTAAGAGTCTTAAAATATTCATATCTCATTAAATATCCACTTCATGAGAGTAAAAATATTATATATCTTGTAAACCTTAGTATCTGAACGCTGGCTCAAATAAAAGTATTAAAGCCCAACATTGGCATCTATGATTACTCTGAAAAATTCTAGACATTTCTTAACTAGTTACCATATTACAAATGTCCTGAGTACTGAAAAGAAACAGGCCCCATGCTTTTTCCCTCTTTGGGCCTCAAACATTCCTAGGCAGAGACCGGGCCTGGGGATGTCAGCGAGTGTGCGGAAGCCCCGTGAATGCTGGTTACCGAGACACTAATAAAGTGAGTCTTGTTTTCGGGACAGCTGTTGCTTCGTTGTTCTTTTGTCACACACAGAAAAAGAGAGCTGTTATGCTTATGGAATGCGACCTTCTCATTGGATGGCCATTACGTCACGCCTGGAAACACGGCCAGAGAAATGCATTTTCCCCGTGTGCCACACAGAAAACAGTAAAAGCAAAAACAACCAACCATGAAAGACCCCAAAACCCAGGTTAAACGAACTGCATCACTCCTTGAAAATCAGACCCCTTCTAAGAGGTGTTCCTCAACACTAAATACTGAAGAGCTTGCTTTTTATGAGCAACGTTTCGTCTCGTCTTATTATCCTTAGTGTACAACCTTAACAGACTATTTTTCAGAGTCCAAATAACTGTTACGCTTCCAAAGACATTTTCTTTGAGCGTGCCATGATTATTAATGCTATATAGTAACGAGAGTTATTCCTTTATTTTTTGTATTATCAAATGCCTACCTAGGTACTTTGCCATTTTACAGCTTGGTCATTTCTAAACCAATTTTCATTTGCACAAGGGCTTTCAAATTTTTTTGATCATTATCCACAGTGAAAAATACATTTCACACCACAACCCAGGGCACAGATGTGTGCATATATGTGCACACGACCCTGAAGTTTGACAAAATAAGACTTATTAACCTTACCTCACAAAATGCTATTATTTTCTATTTTATTGTTCTCTTTAAAATGCTGGCAAACAACCACACAAGTCACAACATGGCCCACAATTTTCAAAATCACTGCACTAGAAGATGAAAAACAAATGCAACATCTCTTCATGTTTTGAATAATGGCTTTCACACATTCGTTTAGTTGCTTTTTTAAAACCTATGCGTGACATTCCTCACGGCTGACTCCCTGCACTCTGCTCCTCCCCAGTGAGGGCTCCTAAGCCTGGTGAGCAGGGAAGACGGAAGCGACCTGCAGCAGCCAGGGCCCCTCCTGCGGCCCCTCCCGCCCACGCCCACCGCTAGATGCGGGGCCGGGGAGGTCGTGCTATAAATATTCAGAGCCTGGCTTTCCTTCCTTTTCCATTTACCCTTACTGATATTCCTTAACCTCTACACACACACAGCAAACTGAAATAAAATTCAACTGGGTAGAAAAGGAGCTACAACACACAGGGAAGTCCGGTTTTCCTAAACATCTCAGGATTTCAGTTATGCCTACCATATGCTTCTTTCCCATATCCCACAGGCACCTAAACTAGTTCAAAACAAGTTTACTGGCATGTAACTCCCACTCACCAAGTGTTTCCAACTCAGTAATTTTGAGTTTTTAAATCAATAATCAATATAATATTCCAGTATTCCATGCTGAAACTAGTGGGTATTTATTATAATTAGACAGCAATTTTATATGAGGATCAGGAAACTTACTTTTAAGGACTCCCACAAGGGAAACTGGACCAATGAGAAAGGAATCTGAAGAGAAAAAAAGGAAAACCAAACAAATTAGGCCAGAAAGATCAGTTTGCTTAGCATGACTATATGAACTTATTATTATTCAGAAACATTATTTCATTTTAAATTTATGTACATAAAAAATTACCATTAAACAAATTTTTAAGTATAGAATTAACCAGCAACTCCTTGTAGAATCTAATGACTTTTTAAGCACAAGGGATATAAAATGATGCCTCTTAAAACTGAAATAGAAGTGCAATATGAAGAGTCTGGCAACTGAAAAATAAACGAGAAAATAAATATTTTCCATCACAGGTAATAAAGCTTTAAAGACATGACATTTTTCTGCTTTAGAGTTCTAGCTGTCCACTCCTCAGCAGGCAGGTATCAGGACTGGAGAGAAACTGGGAGGGGGAAAGAGAACGGGACAGGGGTGGGAGGGGGGTGAGGCAGGACAGGAGGAGGAGTGGAGGAAAGGAGGGGAGAGCAGGAAAGAAAGGGGAGGAGGGAGAGAGAAGGGATGGAGGGGGCAGAAGGAAAGAAAGCAGAGTGGGTGGAAGGAAGGCAGGCGGATGGAGGGCCAGCGCAGCAGAGAGGGAAGAGGAGGCAGGCAGAGCCACTTGCAGGAGGAAGCTGAGAAGAGGGATCTGGGGCCAGAGGCCAGGTGTGGGAAGGAAACAACACTTCTCTGTGCTGGATGAGTAAGGGCTCTGACCAGACAGGAGCAGAGGCGGCCTGAGAGCCCAATTTAGTCTCAAGCTTCGGCAGGGGCAAGAGTCATCTCTAGCAATGAAGACAATCATGGCACTTAAAGAGTTACAATCTGATGTGTATTGACAAGCTAGAATCGTTTCCAAGCACGTTTCACATGCCAAGAACTGTGTCCATCAGCACTTCATAGTTCTTAGTTCACTGAATCCTCACAACAACAACCCTGTGGGACAGGTATCATTACCATCCCCATTTTACAGATGAGAGATGGAGCTTCAGAGATGCTGTTTAACTTGCCTAAAGACAAAGCGTTAAGAAGAAAGAAGCCCAGACCATTTGTCTACTAGTCTACCTAAAAGACACCCAAACTGGATTTATCTGCATATAAATTCACCCCCAGTACAATCTTTTAATTAAATCTTCTAAAATTAAATTAAATCTTCTAAAATTCTTTTAATTTTAATCTTCTAAAATTCTTTAAAAAGGGCCCCACCTTCATAATTCCTAAAATAAAAATACCTGAACTCCAGGGGATCCCCCCCAGTAGCCTAGGTAATCCGCACGCACTGTGCACTGGTCCTGAGAGAGAGACGATTCTGCTCAAGCAGACTATGGCCCCAGTACTGCTGCTCTGTGCCCAGGCCAGCTGCCAGTGAAGAGTAACTGTGGACTCTGTGTGTGGGTGGGTGTGCGTGTGGGCGTGTGCGTAGACCAGTGTTGAAGGGATTAATGAGTATTTATCTTCCCATGAATTAAGAGTGCTAACTTATTTCTAAAATATTTATATTTAATCAGAAATTAAGAGTCTAGCATCAGCTTCTTCCTCTGCTTGAAGAAATAATGGCCCTGGGCTTGACAGTGTCCACAGAAAGAAATTCGGCCTTCCATTCAGGCGGGAAATGGCAGTGAGGAAAACAATAAAAATAAAAAAGCCTATGTCACTGAACTAAGTTGACAAACTGAGAGTCTCAGAGAAGTCTGTCATCTCCATAATTAAGCAGCACCCCATCCTGTACATCAGAGTACCATAAGAGGAGATCAATTCAGTTGAGTTTTTGTCAACACATCTGACACTGTCCATTCTGACTCTAGAGTGCTGTATTTTCAATACTGTACACTTGCGGGATCTCAGTTCCCCAACAAGGGATCAAACCTGGGCCCCTGCAGTGGAAGCATTGAGTCCAAACCACTGGACCACCATTTTAAAAAATTCATAATATGTAACAAAATGCCAAAGAGGACTAACCTCTAGTGGGATTGCTGTTTTGGTTCAGTCGCTAAGACTTGGCTGGTTCTGTGACCCCCATGAGCTGCAGCACACCAGCCTTCTCTGTCCATCACTATCTCAGAGCTCGCTCACACTCATGTCCACTGAGTCCGCGATGCCATCCAACCACATCATTCTCTATTGCCCTCTTCTCATGAATGGCAAACCATTTCAGTATTCTTGCCTTGAGAACTCCATGAACAGTATGAAAAGTAGGATTATAGACGATTTTAATTTTCTTCTTTGTGCTGTCTCCTCCCAAATGTAAATACATTATACTTTAAGAACGTACATATGTCACAGTTATAAGATGAAAAACACCTTATAACTTATTGCAATGGTCCATGCTAGCTTTCCTCACTTCTTGATTAAAATTAACCCATAAAACTACACTGTATGTTATTGGCACTTTTTTGGTACTTAATAAAAATACCAGATTTTGAATACTACAGATGGACATTTTGCCCATTTTTATCTATTAAGAGTTAGTCACTAATTTGTTATTTCAATTTAAAGAAGTAATTCTGAAATCACACATTTGAAATGGCCAAAACTATTCCACAACGTGTTTATTTCAAAAAGTCAGCTGACAGTAATCCCAACTTTACTCTAAAACAAGATTAACTGACAGTCTCAGGTAATTAAATGCGCTGTAAATGCTTGAATAATTAAACGTATTTTTGACTTCTGGTAACAAAATATCCTTCATAAGATAAACTCCTGATGTGTGAAAATGTTTCAAATGTTCTTCAAGTCAAATTCACATTGAATGTGTCTTGTCATTTACAATATGAAGAAATAATGAAAATGTGTTCCACACATGTTACAGTAGTACTGCCAGCAAATACGGCTCCACAGCTCAGACAAACACTCCCAACTACTACAGAACATGGGCCGGTCAGAAAGCGAGTTCCCTCCCCAGGTCTGGTTTGCAGTTTCAAAACAATGATGTTTCTTCAAAATGTGGAATTTTAAACCCTAAACAGATGTAAGCTGTTATTCTAAAATGTTTTATAGATGAAGAAAATGAATAGCTGCACTCAGAGGTCTTGTATTCCAAAACACAACATACCCATTTTATTGCACCAAAAGTTACAAAAATGGCTCACTGTTGTGACCTTTTTAATGCCTCCATTTAAGATGTTTTGTTTGAATAAGGCTGTCAAGACCCAGGGCACTAATAAGTGAGCAGCAGTAAACCCAACTACCATCAAAGAGGCAGATGTAGAGGGGGGAATCTGCTAGAATTCACCATGGATTCCACTGGTAATAAACACAGCAATAATTCTACACAAGAGTGCATGCAAGGATTCCATGTGAAGCAGAGAAAGTGAAAGCTGAATGGTAAACGGGGGAAGGAAGTGTTGGGCGTTACTAATGAAATAAAGAAGGTACAAAAAGTACATTATGGGCACACTTTAGCTATTACCAAGTGTTTCTACTAGAATTATCCTTGAAGCCAATCAGCACTGACAAATGCCTATAACCCTACAGTCCTTGATCAAATAATGTGATTTACAATATAACTAAAGGAACATGAAGATATGATTTCTAAAGTCTCATTTGCTCTAGAATTCTGTGTCTCAATAATCTTCTAAATTATTAACAGAATATCAACATGTTTAAAAAAAAAAAAACTTGATTGTAAGCTGCAAAGAACACAATGGATTGTACAAGTGACCCAAAGGAGAGTCTCCTTTCTGTTGCAAGACAGTGTCCAAATTTCTGTGTTTGATTTCAAGTTTTCCATTCTAGTGTTGCAAAGATAACAAGGCCAGTTTTCCCATTAAATATTCTGGTTTTTTCCACTCAAGCCCAGTGGTAACCAAGGACAAATGAATCTGAAGACCAGAAAGTGTTTTTTTCCTAAAGTGACTACTATTCTTTTATACAAAAAGAGAGAGACACTCATTCAAATCTTGTCTGCTAGCATTTGACATACCAGCAAAAAATTATAATAATACATACTGATTTTTTTTTAATTTAGCAACTATAATTCACTTACACACAACTATATATAGAGAACAGAATGTATACCTAATAAAGGAAATTAACCTAAAAGTAGAAAAAATTGACTCACCCCTCAGGTCTATAAACCACACTAAAATTCTGGAAATATCTTTCCAAATACAGTAGTAAGTGGACACAAGAGTAACAAAATCTAAATTAGGGAAGGAGATGACGGTGAGCAGTTTGATTCTCAAGTAAAAGTTAATCTCAGAGGCAAGAGCACTAAGAGTATTAAAACTTGTACAAATATACAGTAAGCAAAACAGTGCGGTGGTGGCAACAATACAGACAGTGGAACAGGAGGAGAGTCCCCAATTAATAAACCCTTGCCTGCATGTTCAGACAGTCTCCAACACTAGTGCCAACACCGTCCAATGGGGAAGGACAACTTCCCCAAAGACTTCCCTGGTGGCTCAGTGGTGAAGAGTCTGCCTGCAATGAAGGAGATACAAGAGACACGGGTTTCAACCCTAGGCCAGGGAGGTCCCTTGGAGGAGAAAGTGGCAAGTCATTCAACTACTCTTGCCTGGGAAACCCCATGGACAGAGGAGCCTGGTGGGCTACAGTCCATGGAGTCGCAAAGGCGTTGCAAACAGTTGGACACAACTGAGTGCACACGTGCTCGTGCACACACACACACAATGTCAGGAAAATGGATATTCCCATACAAAGTACTCGAGTCTGAGCCGTACGTTACACCACATACAAAAAGTAACTCAAACTGAATCAAAGGAAAAAAAAGAATAAAAGATCTAAAGGTAGGACCTAAAACCATAAAATTCCTGAAGAGGGAAAAGCCTTCATGATCTTGAATACCACACCAATCCGCAGGTAACAAAAGCAAAACTAGACAAACAACTACATTAAAATTTCAAACTTTGCATCAAAGGACAAAATCAACAGCTTGAAAAGGCAACCTATGAAATGGGAGGAAATATTTTCAAATCATCAATCTAATGACGGGTTAATATTCAGAATACATAAACAGCTTCTACAACTCAACAGGAACCAAAACATCCTATTTTTCAAATGGGCAAAAGATCTGACTAGACATTTCTCCAAAAAGATATACAAACAGCCAACAAGCATATGAAAAGATATTCAACATTACTAGTCATCAGGGAAAAGAAAATAAAAAGCAAAATGATACCGCTCATTATGAAACTACTATGAAAGAGAGAGGGAAAGAGGGAAGGAAGCAAACACGTGTCGACAAGGATGTGGGGAAACCAGAATCCACAGGCTGTAGTGGTAGGAATGTAAAACGGTGCCATCACTCGGACAACAGTACGGAGGGTCCCGAAAAGACTAACAATAATGTCACCAAGTGATCCAGCAAGCCTGCTTCTGGGGATATACACTGAACAAGTGAAAGCAGTCTCAGAAAGAGAAGTGTACATTTACATTCACAGCAGCATTATTCAAAACAGCAAAAAGCTGAAAGCAACCCAAGTGCCCACTTACAGACAAAAGGATACCCAAATATGGCACATACGGAACAACAAAATACTGCTCAGCCTTAAAAAGAAGGTAATTCTGACATGCTACAGTACAGACGAAACCGGAAGACATTACAGTAAGTAAAAGAAACCAGTCAGAAAGAGACAAATACTGAAGGATCCCACTTACATGAGGTATCGAACATAAGTCAAATTCAGACAAACAAAGTAGAATGGTGACTGCCAGGGGTGGAGCAGGGGGTGACTGGGATAAGATGGGAAAGGGGAGTTGTTGTTTAATGATTATTAAAGAAGTTAAAGAGTTTCAGGTTTGCAAAATGAAGTTTTTGAAGACAACTGCAAAACTATGTGAAAACAATACAACTGAATTGTACGCTTCAAAATGGTTAAAATGATATGTATGTTTATTTTATTACAATGTTAACATTTTTCAAAAATTTTAAATACGGTTACTAAAAAGGCAAGTCACAGAATGAAAGAAAATATTCACAAAACACATACCTTAAAAAGAACTTCTATTCAGAATAAAGAACTTTCTTTAACAACATAGACAAAGAAAACAACATAGAAAAAAAAAATTTTTTTTAATGCACAGAAGACTTGAACAAGCACTTCACAAAGAAAGTTATACAATTCACTAATATAAGCACAGGAAAGATGGTCAACATCATCAGTCATCAAGGAAGCGTTCATCAAAGCATACTGAGAAAACAATCCAGTCTTTGCCCCACTTATGTTAAATACACAACTTGGAAATTCCACTCTTAGGTATAGCCAAAACCAGGGACTTAAAACAGATATGTGTACAACAATCTTCACTGCAGCAATATTGACAATAACCAAATAACCCAAATGTTCATCAACAAATTAATAAATAAAATGTGATCTATCCATATAATGGAATATTATTCCATCATAAAAAGAATGAAGTTCTGATACACACATGCTACAACACAGATGAACCCTGAAAACATTATCCGGAGTGAAGTAAGTCAGAAACAATGAACAAATATTATATGATTCCATTTATATGAAATAGCTAGACTATGCAAACTTAGAGAGACAAAAACTAGTTTAAAAGTTATGGGACTCAGGAAAGAGAACAGTGGGGTGAGCTGAGTAGCTCAGTCGTGTCTGACTCTTTGTGACCCCATGGACTGTAGCCCGCCAGGCTCCTCTGTCCATGGGATTTTATATATATATATATATGGGCTTCCCTGGTGGCTCAGTGGTAAAGAATCCACCTGTCAATGCAGGAGACATGGGTTTGATCCTGGGTCGAGAAGATCCCCTGGAGAAGGAAAGAGCAACCCACTCTGGTATTCTTGCCTAGAGAATTCCATGGACAGAGGAGCCTGGCGGGCTACAGTCCATGAGGTCGCAAAAGAGTCAGACACAGATTAGCGACTAAGACAGCAACAAATCCAGAATATATAAAGCACACTCACAACTCAGCAACAAAAACAATCTAGCTTAAAAATAGGTAAAGAACACAAACGAACATTTATCTAAAGAAAGTACACAAGTGTCTAAAAAGCACTTGAAAAGATACTCAACATCATTAGTCGTTAGGGAAATGCAAATCAAAATCATGAGATACTACTTCACGCCCACTAGGATGTCAACTGGAAAAAAAAAAAAAACAAAAGCAAAACAGAAAATAACAGGTGTTGGCAAGGATGTGGAGAAACTGGAACCTTCTTACGTTGCTGGTAGGAAATGTAAAACAGTGTAATTTCATTGGAAGGGTCTGAAAATTCCTCAAAAATATAAACACAGAATTACCACATGACCCAGCAATTCCACTCCTAGGTATATACCCAAAGAATTGAAAATAGGTATTCAAACAAATACTTGAACAATGAATGTTCATAGCATCGCTATTCACAACAGCCCCAAGTGGAAATAACCCAATGTCCTTCAGTTAAATGAATGGATAAACAAACAAAGCTGGTATTATTCTCAGGACAGAATGTTATTCAGCCATAAAAAGGCATGAAATACTGAGACATGTCACAACAAGGGTAAACCTCAAAACATCATGCTAAGTGAAAGAAGCCAACGCAAAAGGTCACATATTGTGTGATTCCACTGAAATCAAACTTCCAGAATGGGTAGAGATAGAAAGTGGATTAGTGGTTGCCAGGAGCTGGGGGGTGGCAGGGAGGAAAGGAGACAGGGAGGTGGGAAACGGCTTCTTTGAAAAAAAAAAAAAAGGTCTGTGCCAGGTCTTAGCTGAGGCACATGGGATCCTCAGCCGAGGGGTGTGAGTTCTGGTTCCCTGACCCGGGCCCCCTCCGTTGGTAGAGCGGAGTCTTAACCACTGGATCACCAGGGAGGTCCCAGGGAGGGGCGGCTTCGTGGGTACGTGGTTTCCTTTGCAGGGGGCAATGAAAATGCCTTTGAACTGAGCAGGGGTAGAGGCTGCACAGCACTCTGAATGTACTAAATGCCACTGAACTGGATGCTTTCAAATGGTTAATGGTTCACTTTGCGCCGTGTGAGTTTTACAACTAAGTAAACTAAGTAAAGTCACTAAGTCGTGTCCGACTCTTTGTGACCCCATGGACTGCAGCCCACCAAGCTCCTCAGTCCATGGGATTCTCCAAGCAAGAATACTGGAGTGGGTTGCCATTTCCTTCTCCAGGGGATCTTCCCAACCCAGGGATCGAACCCAGGTCTCCCTCATTGGAGGCAGATGCTTTAACCTCTGAGCCACCCCCACCAAAACCAAGCTGTAAGGACAGCTTCTAATCATCAAGGAGCCGTCATCCGTCCCACCCTCCCAACTCGACTTCCCACTTTTGACCTCCATTCCCTTCTCCTAATGAATTCGAGATGTCCAATTAATATAGTGATCCTGCTACTTCACTTACTAATTTCATTTTANTCTGAGCCACCCCCACCAAAACCAAGCTGTAAGGACAGCTTCTAATCATCAAGGAGCCGTCATCCGTCCCACCCTCCCAACTCGACTTCCCACTTTTGACCTCCATTCCCTTCTCCTAATGAATTCGAGATGTCCAATTAATATAGTGATCCTGCTACTTCACTTACTAATTTCATTTTATTTTCAATGTTTATTTGTCTGCAGCTCTCTAGTTATGGCTGGTGGGCTCTGGAGCACCTGGGCTTTAGTTGCTCCGTGGCATGTGGAATCGTCACAGACCAGGGACTGAACCCGTGTCCCCTGCCTTGACAGGCAGATTCTTAACCACTGGACCACCAGGGAAGTCCAGTGTTTTTTTCTCAATATTTATTTATATGGCCGTGCTGGTTGCAGTCCACAGGAGCTTTAGCGGCAGCATGTGGGATCTAGTTCCCGGACCAGGGGTTGAACCTGGGTCCCTTGCGTTGGGAGTGTGGAGTCGTAACCCCTGGACCAGCAAGGAAGTCCCTAAATATATTTATATTGACACTTCTGGATTGATTGTCCATGACTCTCATCTATTTTCTGTGCTTTTCAACTCTTTGTCCTATTTTGCTACTTTGTGAGAGATTTCTTCTCCTTTATCTCCTCTACCTTCTAATGAAATTTGAGTTCACGGCCCTCTTGAACTCCATGGGAATACTACTTGGAAGTTTCTGCAGATTTCCTCCGAGCTGGCGTTGTCTTTTTGTAAGTTGCTCTTTCCTGACTGTTCTTTTGTTTGTGCTGGGACTTGCCTTTCCTTACCTTCGGCTGAACCTTGATTGGCTGTTGTATTAGCCATGAGGCTCTAAAAAGTTAGTTGAAAGGTCCATGTGGAAGTGCCAGGGGGTGGAATGTATCAACTGGCAAATTTTGTTTTAGGACAGGTGGACAGGGAGCCAGACTACCTCTGGGCATCCCAGAGATCAGGTTATTGAGGGTTTTGCTTTAAGGACCTGAATTTCTCCAGAGAAGCATCTTTTGAGCCCCCGCCCGGGAGGTGGATGCACTTGACTCATCTGGATGGAGCAGTGCTTCCAGGATAATCCCTTGTTCTTAGCACCCTCTGCCATTTGGAGGCTTTCTGTTTTTGTTTGTTTGTTGTTGTTTTCAGCTGTGCAGCGGGCTCGCAGGAGCTTTGTTCCTCGACCAGGAACTGAACCTGTGCTCCCTGCAGTGGAAGTGCCGAGTCCTAACCCATGGACCACCAGGGAGTCCCAGCATGGCGTTTCTGAGTGAGGATCTCCCTTGGGTCAGTCTCTCCCACCTGGTCCACTGCTGCAGGATAAATGCCTGCCTACTGGAATGCAGTGTTGGAGGGGGAGTGTCAGTTCTTACAGAGAGACATCTTCTGACTTCAGTCCTGCCTCCCCCCAACCCCCATCCCCACCATGATGCTTCCAAGTTCAAGTGCACTGGCACGCAGCAGAACACATTTGCACTCCTCTTGTTACCATCTCTTAATTCTTCCTAAACTGTGTCACGTATCTCATTGCCTAGTGATCCCTTTCTCATCCTTTGTCTTGGTGGGCCTTTACCGTTCTTGTTTTCACTAGTATTGTAGCAAGTCTTGAGAGATGAAGGCCACCCCACTGCTTTAGCTGAAGTTTTCCCTGCTGTGCCCTGATGCACGAAGCCAGTGATAAAATGACGGCCCCTCAAAGAGCTGTGTTGAGGTCTTAAACCTCAGAATGGGACCTTGTTGCTCAGTCGAGATGAGATCATACTGGTTAAGGGCGGGTCCTCAACCCAAGATGACTAGTGTCCTTATAAGAAGAGAGAAGACACAGAGGCCCACAAGGAGACACCTGTGTGACAGAGGTGGGAGCAATCTGCCTATAAACCACAGAACAACACGGAGTGCCAGTGAACACCAGAAACTAACAGGACGCAAGGAAGGATTTCTTCCTGTAGGTTTCAAAGGGAGCATGGCCTTGCCGACAGCTTGATTTGGGACTTCTAGCCTCCAGAACAGTGGGAAAATAAATTTCTGGTTGTTTTAAGCCACCTGGTACATGGCACTTTGTAACAGCCAACCTGGAAAACTAAAACAGAACCCTCAACTTCTTGTGATCGTATAAATTCACGTTGTTTTCATTGTGACTTTTGTAAAAAACTTTTTATTTTGGATTGGAATACAGCCAGCTAACAATACTGTGACAATTTCAGGTGAACAGAGAAGGGATTCAGCCAGACATACACACTCCCATTCTCACTGTGATATTTTTGATGGCTTTAAAACTTCAAGTTCCTCTACTCCAAACTTCCTTCGACCTTCTCCAAGTGTTTTTCTAAAGGTTTGATTTTCTTCCCCCTCAAATTTAACCATTTTATCTGTCTGGAATTTATACAGGCATGCAGCTTGCGGTGAGAACTGAAAACATCCTCTTCTCCCCAACAGCTAACCAAATGAGCCCCACCTAATTTATCAAGTAATCTTTCCATTCCTATTGATGTGTGAGGTCACCTTTGACATATAATTAATTTACATGTGTATAAAGTATGTTTCTGGACTATTTACCCTATTTATTTATTCTACTGATCTATACTTCCTTTGCTTAAAAAAATATTTATTTGGCTGCACTAGGTCTTAGCTGTGGCACGCAGGACCTTTCTTCGTTGTAGTATGGGGGTTCTTTAGTTGCAGTATGTGGGATCTAGTTCCCTGACCAGAGACAGAACCCGGGGCCCTGGCCTTAGGAGCAGAGGGTCTTATCCACTGGACCACCAGGGAAGTCCCAATCTACTTATTCTTAAACGAGGAAGTCACTGTTTTAATCATTTAAATGGGATCATAAGGAAATCATAAGGAAAATTTCTCCCCACCACAATCTTTTTCAAAATTTTAATATTCTTCTCGTTTATACTTTCTGATAAATTTTGGAAAAACTTAGGTTCCAAAATAAATTCTACTGTGGTTTTGGTTACAAACACATGCTTAGTCGCTCAGTCAACAAGGCCGAGTCAACTTTGCTACCCTTTGGACTGTAGCCCGCCAGGCTCCTCTGTCTATGGGACTTCCCAGGCAAGAATACTGGAGTGGGTTGCCATTTCCTCCTTCAGAGGATCTTTCCGACCCAGGGATTGAACCTGCATCTCTTGCATTGGCTGGCGGATTCTCTACCACTGAGCCACCAGGGAAGCCCTTTGATTACAAACAGGACAAATATAAATTATACTAGGAAGAGCTGCCATCTCTACAAAGTCCATGGCTTCCATCTAGAAACAAAGTACATCTTTCCATTAACGCATCTGCTTTCTATCTCTCAGTAAAGTCTTATAATTTTCAACAGGACCCCTCTTATCTCAAATACCACCCCCAAGTCACTCCTTATTCCTTCACCTTACCCTGTGTGTGTCGTATTCATCACTTCAGGAAGAATAAGAAAAGCAGCTGATATTTGGTGGGTCCACTCGATGCCAGGCATTATTCTAAGTCCTTTTATAAGCATCGTTTCACTAAATTCTTGCATCAGTTTGAGTTGGTACCTATCATTTCCATTTACACATGGGGAAAAAAAAAAAGGTATGCCATAGAGAGACAATGAGGTCATAGGTCATAGAGACAGAACCAGGTTCAAATCCAAGCAGTTTTATTCTGGAGTTCATTGCCTTATCTCAAATCAGCATTTGTATTGATATTGTACAAAATAATGAGGAAACCTTTTATCTGCTGACATATAAAGACTGCCAAGATGGTTGGTTAAGTGAACAAGATTCTTTAAAAATATATATATATATTTATTTATTTGGCTGCATTGGATCTCAGTTGCAGCATGTTAGATCTTTTTCGTTGGGGCATGCAGGATCTTTTTCTTGCATCATGCAAACTCTTGGGCTTCCCTGGTGGCTCAGCTGGTAAAGAATCCGTCTGCAATGCAAGAGACCCTGGTTTGATTCCTGGGTCTGGAAGATTCCCCTGGAGAAGGGAGAGGCTACCCATTTCAGCCTTCTTGGGCTTCCCTGGTGGCTTGGATGGTAAAGAATCTGCCTGCAGTGTGGGAGACCTGGGTTCGATCCCTGGGTTGGGAAGACCCCGTGGAGGGCTACAGTCCATGGGGTCACAAAGAGTCAGACATGACTGAGCGACTTTAACTTAACTAATACAAACTCTTAGCTGTGGCATGTGGGGTCTAGTTTGCTGACCAGGGATTGAACCGAGGGAACCTGGAGCCTTAGCCACTGGACCACCCAAGAAGTTCCTGAAAAAGCAAGATTCTGAACTATCGTTTGTATTAATAGTGGGGAAGAGGGTAATATTCCACTATATGTATATTTGCTTATATATAAAAATATTTGAATGGACACAGAAAGGAATCAGTGAGTGGTTCTCTCGCTTCGAGTTGAGCAGGGACTTGACAATAGGGGGACAGGAACAGGAAGGCACCTTTTTGCTTTGTTTTAAACCAAGTAAGTATATTCTCTCCTCAAAAATTAACTAAAATTTTAAATTTAAAATAAAATACACAGCAGACACTCAGTAAATGTAAGTGAAGGAGTAGAGATTTCACAGAATCTCTTACTAAAAAACACTTATTTGGTTGTGTCGGGTCTTAGTTGCAGCATTCAGGATGCTTAGTTAAAGCATGTGGGATCAGCTCCCTGACCAGGGATGGAGCGTGGGCCCCAGCATCGGGAGCACAGAAGCCCCTCACAGATTCCTCCAGGGGTATTTTATGGTCTTGCTGCTGCACTGACTAGGATCTGTTCTATGGTATAGTTTCAAGCTGGCTGCTGATATATAGGCCAATATATTGTTGATTTTTATTATCTCACTCCCAACACTCGTATTCCTTATATGGAGACTCTTTTCCATTGAATCTTCTGGGTTTTCAGTGACCAGGGCAGGGCAGGGGTCTAGGCTCATTCCATAAATGTGTTCAGACAGGCCAGTGATGAAAATGAGGAATGGTAAGGATGGCAGTGAAGGAAAGTGTATTCTCCGTGTAAAGACACTGAGATCCATTGAAAAAAAAAATCACTGTACAGGCCAAATTAAACAAGCCCACGAAGGAATCCAGCCCTTGGGCCGCCAGTCTGCGGCCTCTGCCTGCAGTAGTCCCTGTTCACGCATGCTTCCTCCGCCCTCTTCCCCGGCCGCCAGTCTGCGGCCTCTGCCTGCAGCAGTCCCTGTTCACGCATGCTTCCTCCGCCCTCTTCCCCTCAGCTACCCTGCCGGAGTTTTCCAAAGCCTTCCTCCAGGCCCACCTGCCCCCGAGGGCTCCCCGCTCCTCCAGTCTGCTCAGGGCTTCCTACTCTTCTCCAGCTGTCAGGTTTAGAACCATGCTACGCTCTTTAATAAGCAACTTCAGACAGTTAATCCTGCCTCACTGGGCTCTTCTCACCCTTCCTAGCATCCTCTGCTTCTGTGGCTAGCAGACTGCGGTGACCGTTCAGCTCCCTCGTCGTTCTTCCTGGGCTCTAGGAGCAACCTGAACTCAGCAATCACGTCTGATTCATGCCTGACTCCTGGCGCCTGGCACTGCAGGCGCTTAGGAAACCTTATCTGCTGAGTGATGAAGGCTGCCGGGCAGATCTTCTTGGCAGGCATTGCAACTAACCCACGCAGTCAAAGCTCTGATGGAACTCTGGAGAACCAGCCAAAGAGAAGAGGGCCCCTGTCCCTCCAGGGACCAGGCAGAGCCTCCACAAGAGCAGAATCTGGTTTTTACACTTGTCACATAGAGCAAGCCCTCCAAAATAAATTTATTGGCTGACAGACATGATGCTTACCACCTATACACCCACAGCAGAGACAAAAAATGATGCATGAAGGCCACCAAGAAGAAGAGGGTGAGAAAAGTCTCACAGGGCTTCATGACCTGGAGCACCCACGTGGCGCGTCACTGAAACACGCAAACTTCTACCCCTAAATGAGAATGACTGCCGTCGACCATCCTGTTTTGCTCTTGTGCATTTTATTTACGCTAACTGGTACGGTGGTCTTCACTTTACAGAGATGTAACTCGCCCAAGATCATACAGAGAGTGTGACTTGCAGCCAAAACTGGGACACTGGTTTGTTGTGTTTTTTTTGGCCACATCAGGCTTGCGGGATCTTAGCTCTCCAACCAGGGATCCAACCCATGACCCCTGCAGTGGAAGCATGAAATCTTAACCACTGGACCAGCAGGGAAGTCCCTGGGACACTGATCTTTCTGTTTTTGTTTTCTGTTTCAATATTTATTCATTTATTTATTTGGCTGCTCTGGGTCTTTGTTGCAGCAGGTGGGGTCTTTAGTTGCAGCATGTGAATTCTTAGCTGCAGCATGGGATCTAGTTGCCTGACCCGGGATCAAACCCATGCCCTCTGCAGTGGAAGCGGAGAGTCTTAACCACTGGGCAACCTGGGAAGTCCCTGGGACACTGATCTTTGATTCTACCTCCAGAGTTTCTTTCTGGGAAATTCCAGGCTTGAACTCTGAAGAGAATTCTGAAGAGGAACCTGAGGCCTTAGCTCCCTGACCAAGGATTGAACCTGCACCTCCCATGCTGGAAGGTGAAGTCTTAACCACTGGGCCACCAGGGAAGTCCCAAGCAAGTGAATTTTAAGAAGAACTAAATAGAAATTCTAGAAATCAGGGTATGTTTAAACACAACTAAAGAGAGAGTTAGTGAATGGGAAGATGAAACTGAGAAAATCACCTGGAGTGAAAACACAGAAAAATAGACAGGAAATATACATGAGAGATGAAATAAAATGGCAAGCAGAACAATAAGCTCCACAATGCATTTAATAAGAGTTGCAAAAGGGAGAATAAAGGACAAAAGTCAGGGGCAAAAATCTCCAAGAGATAATGGCTAAGACTTCCAGAATTAGAGTAAAAGCTAAGACAAGTCCCAAGAACAATAAGCTAAAACACCAGTGTACAGAGTGTACCACATTAAGAAGAAAGAATCCTGAAAGCTGTCAGAGAAAAAAGGGAGATTATCCACAAGGGATTGAAAATTAGGTTAACTGTCTGAAGACAACAGACTAGCAGCTTCAGAGTGTTGAAGAAAAATAACTAATCTAATCCTGTTCCATCTGTTATTCCACTTCCATCTTGTATCCCAGCAGCTCAGGTAGCAGGAGGAGGAATGATCAGGCTCCTGGCTTTGGGAATGTCTCTCCAGGGCACCCACAGGTATCTGGCACTGCACCCCTGCCCCACTGTGTCCACAGTTACCGCCTGTGGCCAAGATAACAAGAACAAATGCCAATTCTGCCAAATGGGCACTAAGGAGAAACACCCAAAATACCAGCAAATAGTCACCTAAGCTGGCTCTGGAAAAAAACGGCTTTAGGCAAAAAAAAAAGGCTATAGGAAAGGATAAATCTTCTGGCTAAAAAAGTCTCAACAAAAGAGGAAAAGGAAGCAAAAGAAAATGGGCAGAGGAGGATCATCAAGTAGAGACTAAAGGAGACTTAACAGCAGAGCCAGAATCTAAGCTGAAGCTATTTCAGGCTCCAAAGTGGTGGGAAACAAGGCGGTCTTAGATCAGTCTTAGTGGTGGTTCTTACAAACCTTTCTCCTGCAACTCCAAGAAGCAAGTTGCGTAACTATTGTAGAAATGGCAAGTTTTCTGGAATTCTAGAAACATATTTTTAAGAAGCTTGGAATCCCACCATATCCCTCATCTGAATACATCTTTCTTTCGTCTTTACTTATTTGGCTGTACTGGGCCTTAGCTGCAGCATGCATTTTTGATCTTCACTGCAGCTGGATCTTTTTAGTTGCAGTATGCAAACTCTTAGTGGTTGTGGCATGTGGGATCTAGTTTCCTGACCAGAGATCAAATCCAGGCCCCCTGCACTAGCAGCACAGAGTCTTAGCCCCTGGACCACTGAGAAAGTCCTAAATACATCTGTAAATACAAAGGTGCAACCACCTTTTTAAGAGGTAAAAGTTGTGTGCTGGTTAATCTCAGCAAGACCAGAAATTAGTGGAATGTTGGGAGGTTTGTTAGATGTAAACTTAACATTCCATAGACTGTAAAGGGCATTATTCAAATCCCCTGAAATACACACAGCCCAAATGACAGTCATTTAAATGATCCATTTTTCATAACTGTGTTTTTCCCTACTATATCACCTCTATGTCTTCTATACAGTCTTTTTGTCTCCTTATCAGAACTGCACACTCTCTGTGGCAATACCATGCAAGAGAAGGTCCGGAATTTCCCCAAACCTGTTAACGTGCTGTGGACAGAATGTGTAAGACATCATATCCTGTGTTATCAGGACATTCCTCACAAAAGGCTTACAAGTTAGCAATATTTGAAGATTCTGAGCTCTGGTGTCCTCTACTTATGAATAAAGAGTTTCTAAATTTTAAGCTGGAACAGAGGCTGAGTAATTCTTTGGCAGTTTGGTAGCTCCACTGTGCAGGCTTTTTAATACTAGCCTAGGAACTGATGTTGCATACTGACCACCAAACAGGTACATGTTAATAAATCTCGGTTATAACAGGATGGGAGGGGGGGAAGGATGGTGAAATACAGACATCTTCACACATATAAAGACTATGAGAGCCCACTGCTCAGAGCTTCTTACAGAAAGACGTGTTAAGTTCAGAAGAACTTCCCAGAATAGTTTTGTTTATATATTCCAAAAGGAACATTTGCAAAACCAAACCAAACAAAAAAACAAAGCATCACCGCTGAAGCTTTATACTCTTGATATTATCCTGACCACCCGATGAGCCTGAGGTGGAAGCCAGAGAAAGAAGAGGTGGGATGCAGTTAGCCCCCACGGAAGCCCCACGCGCACGCCATCGGGGACCCAACCAGTGTGAGTGGAATTTCAGTCCAGACCTTTCTCTGAGGCAGGAAGCGTTCTCTGAACTCTGCTTTTCACCAAGATTCCAAGGCCCCATACCACTCCTTCCACTTCTGTCCTCTGCTGGTCAACCAGCACTCGGGTGGGCTCTCCACTTAGGCTCCCTGCGGTCCTGGGACGGGGGAGTTGGGATGGGCAGAGCATCTCTTACACCTCCCTGTGCACTGCCCGCTCCCTGCCCCTGGGAGTGGCAGGGAGGTCACACTTGTCCGAGGTAATTTACCAGGGCAGGAGGTATTTTTAAATGGAGATGAGAAGGAATTATCGAGAAAGACTGGCTGGCAACAGAAGTCTAAACCCCAAGCCCTAAGCCGGTGATTCCATAATTAAGACACTGACACCACCCAGGGCACTCGGCTCCCTGCGGACCCACAGAAAATCTGGTATAACTTCACTTTTCTATCAAGAAAAAAAAGTTATTTTCTCCTTCTTTGTTCAGACATAACATCACCAACACAGCTCTTTAAATATCTATGCCAGGAGGCTATATTTAGTGACTGTTTGGCCCTTAAAATGAGCCTGATTTCCTGTGGCAAAAAGTTCTCAGCAACAAGGAGAGGGGCCTGGAGAATTCCAAAGCACTGACTGACAAACAGCGTCAGAGCTGGAGATGTTCAAACAGTGTAAGAAAGACGTTGACTGCTTTTTCTGGAGAGGTGACTGGCACCCGAGAGAGAGGGAGGAAAAGCCTAATAAAAGGGTGCTTGGTCTGGACACTCCCAGAGTCATCCCAGAGGACAGCCTGACACCAGGCAAGCATTTGGGCCAATAATCATATATAGTAAATACTGTCGTCTTTCAGAGGGGCAGGAGGGAGATCTGTTTACTCACTCACTCATCCACTCATTCACTCACCCACTCATTCACTCACCCGTTTCACTCGTTCACTGGTTCACTCATTCACTTACTCACTTGTTCACCCATTCATTCACTCGCTCACCCATTGATTTGTGCATTTCCCCATAGGCAAACCCTATGGTTTGCAAAAGCTCTAAGTCATGGGCCAACAAGACATACAAACCACGAGACTCAGAAGGGCATCCCTAGAGAGGGTCCTTGGAGGGACACAAAGCACCTGCTGTGGGGGACCTGCAGGGTGATGGGCACTTCCGTGGGGGCCAGTCGAGAAGGTTTCACAGGAGGGGAAGCCACCACGGGCACTGGCTACTGCTCTGGGCCCTCTCATTCAAATCCCTCACTGAGTCCAGATGTCAGTACATCATCCCATGTACTGGGAGCTTTCCCAAGCCTCGCCCCCTTCCCACGATAAGTAACCAAACTGGAACTGGAGCTAAGCTTGTCTGACTGCAGCAGGTGGAGGCTGGCAGCAGTGTGTCTGCGAGACCACAGACAAGGTCCTCCACAGACATTTCTCCCTCTGAGACCTGGGCCGGGGCCGGGGAGAGGGGAGCAGGTCTTCTTTGGAGAAGGCACCCCGCCCTGCTGCCTCCCCTGATGTAGCCCAGACTCTCCACGCTTTCCCTCCTCAGACTCCACTGTCCCATCCCTCCGTCTGTGGGGTCTCCAGGGTCCCCATGATAACCCAAGGGAGCAGTGGAATGTACATTTACTCAGCCCTGACTAACGTTTGCCAAGCAACATGCCATTCTTTTTTTTTTTTTTTTTTTAACATTTTAGTTTGAGATAATTTTAGACTTTCAGAAGAATTGCAAAAATAGTACAGAGTTCCCGTACATCTTTGCCTGGCTTCCCCTTATATTAACTAACATCTTATATAACCCTAGAAAAAATCATCAAAATGGAGAGATTAACTTTGCTACAATGGGCCCTGTGCTCAGCTGTGTCTGACTCTTTGCGACCCGTTGGATTATAGTCCGCTAGGCTCCTCTGTCCATGGGATTTCCCAGGCAAGAATACTGGAGTGGGTTGCCATTTCCTCCTCCAGGGGATCTTCCTGACCCAGGGATCAAAACCTGTGTCTCCTGCACTGCAGGCTGATTCTTTACCTGCTGAGCCATCAGGGACTAAGCCCAAAGTTTCGGGAACATTCCAGACCACCAGTGAACCTAGGTAGGTCTCAGGACAGGGCAGGCCCACCCTGAGGGAAGCCCTGCATTTATTCCCGCCTGTGCTTCCTGACTTTCAGTCAGCTCCCTCGAGTGCAGACATCATCAGGATCCTATAGTAACTCTGGGATTTCCCACCTGCGTTTTTTTTTTTTTTTAATAGACAGCACAGCTCTTACTTGATCAAAAACAAAAAAAAAATTTTAAGTTTAAGTAACTTACACCTATGATCTTCAAACTTGGAACTGCACCAGAGAACTCCATGGCCCGGCAGGAAAGAATGTTTTGAACAGGCTGCTGAATTGTTTTTCCAGGAGAAAATGTCTGTGAATAAGTGCCAAGTGGAAATCCAAAGTTTTCTCTATGGCCACAGAAAGCACGGATGAAATAACAAGTGTCCCTGTAGGTTTAAAAGGGTGGCCTGTTTGGGTTGCACTGGGCTTCTTGCTGTAGGGCACAAGTTACCTGTTATTAATACCATCTTGGATTAGCTTTTATCACTGCCATAAAAAAATTATCACAAACTGAGCAGCTAAAAATCACACCCGTTTATCATCTCACAGTTCTGTAGGTCAGAAGGCCAGTAAGATCTCACTGGGCTAAAAATCAAGGTGTCAGCAGGGCTACATTCCTTACAGGGAGCTCTGGGGAAATTTCGCTTTGAGTGTTATTCCGGTAGTTGGTAGGATCCAATTCCTTGCTGTTTAAGACCTGAGGTCCCCGCGTCCTTGCTGTGTCAGGTAGGGGCACTCTGAGCTCCTGGAGGGTCCCTTGGGCCCTGGATGTGGGCCCCTCCCACTCAAAGCCAGCAGTGGCAAGGTGAGTCCTCCCGTCTGGAATTCCTCTGGCTCTCCCTTCTGCCATGTCTCCCTTTCACTTGGCAGTCAGAGCAGGTTCTCTGCTTTTAAGGGCATGTGATGAGACTGGTCCACGTGGACACGCCAGGCGCCTCTGTTTTTTTTTTTTTTTTCGGCCACACAGTATGTCGGATCTTAGTTCCCTGACCAGGGATCTAACCCTTGCCTCTCACATTAGAAGAAGGGAGTCTTGACCCCTGGATAGCTAGGGAAGTCCCTTCTCTCCATATCTTGAGTTCCTTGATTACATCTGCAGGGTCCCTTTTTGCCATTAACAGAAGATATGGCTATGCTGATGGTGGGGGCATTCTCTACCTGCTACAGCATCATGTTTCTGAGATGCAGAAGGAACGCCAATCAGCCTGCCAGTGGAACATAAACCAGGAATCCTGGCTCCTCGTTCCCATCCAGGTGTGTACTGTGGCTGCACACAGAACCACCTCTGTCCCTCCCACTGAAGCCTCCACTCCTAAAACACGCTCACAGTTATCCTACCAGTGTTGCCAAAACTTTCGTTTTAGGTCAACATGCCACAGATCAAACGCATTCACTTTGGTGGGGAGCACCTGCCCTGGGTGAGAATTGGGCCCCTTCCCTCTTCTGTTGCAGCAACAGTCAAACACACTCAGGTCCTTAAGATGCATCATTAGTTCACTCAATAAACATCTCCCAAGGTCCTTCTGGGGGCTGAATCCTGTGCATTAGAACAAAAAAGAATGAGCAGGTCTGTGGCAGGAGGTGGAGTCCAGGTTTAGATGGACTGGGTTTTCCTTCCCTTCCTTCCTTCTTTCTTTTTTCATTGCTTGTGTTGGATTTTTCTGAGCAGTAACAGGGCCTCGGCAGCACAGGGAGGTCCCAGCCTAGAATAAGGGTCTCAAGGGAAGCAGGAGATGGCAAGTCACTTCCAAGCATGAGTCAGGGAGATGACAATCAATAGGAAGTCCCCAAGACCACCCACAGTTACATTAAAGGGACGAGGTTTCCAGGGTCCCTCTGGGTGGCTCCAATTATGCTCAGATTCAGGGACTGTAAATTATGCTCACGTGACCAATTATGCTCACGTGACCAGATCCAGGGACTGTAAAAGCACAGGCTTCACAGTTCAGAACTGGGACCAAAAATGGCTGATGCTCACTCAGTCCTTCACCAAAAAGATTTTATCCTTCATTCCACAAACCTGTATCGAGAATTGCTCAGGGCCAGACACTGCACCAGGAATTTGAGCTGACAAAGAAAAGGCACTCAACGTATATTTTTTTTGAAACTTCCCAGATGGCTCAAGTGGTAAAGAATCCTCCCGCCAATGCAGGAGACCCAAAAGATGTGGGTTCAATCCCTGGGTCAGGAAGATCCCCTGGAGTAAGAAACGGCAACCCACTCTAGTATTCTTGCCTGGAGAACCCCAGGGACAGAGGAGCCTGGTGGGCTACAGTCCATGGGGTCGCAAAGAGTTGAATATGACTGAGCAGCTGAGCACACATATGCCAACCCTGGAGAGGGAGAGCCCTGGGCTCACCTGTGACTCCAAGGGAAGCTGATCTTGCTCAGAGAGGAAACCACAGCACTCATACCTCTGTATCTTTCTGATGGATTATGGGAAATGAGAGAGAAGAATATAGCATCAGTTAAGCCAGTTCCAAGGAACACCAGAGAAGGTATATGCATCCAGGCCAGTACGGGAAAGGGAACACGTGGCAGCCTAACACACAGAGCAAAGTCACCAGGGGCTGACCCCAGGGACCATGCAGCCAGACACAGACCTCAAATGAACCACTGTTAGAAGGTCAGCATTTCTGCCATGTTCCCAGGTGACAATCCTCAAGCTTCCAGATTCTCACAGTGGCTCATCACGCCTCATTGTTGTTCAGTAGCCCCGTCGCGTCTGACTCTTTGCGACCCTATGGACCGCAGCATGCCAGTCCTCTCTGTCCCTCATCATCTCCGGAAGTTTGTCCAAGTTCATGTCCATTGCACTGGTGATGCCATCCAGCCATCTCATCCTCCGACGCCCTCCTCTCCTCCTCTTCTCCTCCATCATGTCTGGCTTGATCTAAATCTTTGGAGCAGGAGCCAAGTCTGAGGTTCTGTGCCTACCATCTGGGTCTTTGGTTTATTCAAATGTGCTTTCTTTTGAGCTTAGAGACATGCTTTCTTCTCTCATTCTCTCCTTTGAGAACGTCTCTCTAATATATCTCTTCTCCTCCATCATGTCTGGCTTGATCTAAATCTTTGGAGCAGGAGCCAAGTCTGAGGTTCTGTGCCTACCATCTGGGTCTTTGGTTTATTCAAATGTGCTTTCTTTTGAGCTTAGAGACATGCTTTCTTCTCTCATTCTCTCCTTTGAGAACGTCTCTCTAATATACTTCATATTTAACAGACATTCTGAGCTGGAGCTGGTGTAAAGCCTTCTGCGAGACACTGGGGCAACTCACCAAAAGATGAGTGAGGAATGAGTACCTGTCTGCCACTGAGGAAGGGAGACACAAGACACACGTCAACGGGAGCTGAGGGCACCGTGCTAAGTGTGGCCTAATGACAGGTGTCACCCGCCCCGCTCCGTGTTACAGCAGCGCTCACAGTGTGCAGCTTGTAGACGCATGGTTCATAAATCAAACACTTCCCAGCTCCAGGGCAGCGTCAGAGGCACTTTCACGGGGGAGGCTGTGTTTGAGAGAGACCTCAAAGGGTGGGTGGATATCTAAATGGCAGGTTCTTACTTAGCCTCCACAAGACAGTCTCCTACTGCCTGGAAAGAGGCTTTTTATAATCTTTTGTATTCTGAAATATATAAATAGAGAGAACTGCATGAAGTGAAAAAGTACAGCTTAATGAATTATCATAAACCACCATCCAGGCCAGTACACAGATGGATGGCAGGACCACAGAAACGCCCCTGTTCTGAACAGCCTCCCTCTCACTCACCTCTCCTGCACTCAGAGGTGACCTTTATCTGGGCTCTTAGAATAATCAGTCCCTTTTTTCTCTACAGTTTTATCATCTATGCAAGCACCCCTAAGTCCCAGTTTTGCTTTGCCTGTTTTTTGAACTCAATATAAATGGAAGTCTTCACAGTTGTCCTTTGAGAGTCTGTCTCTCCCCCTGCCCCCAACATTATGTTTATAAGAGTCACGTTGTGACTTAATCTTGGTGGTCCAGTGGTTAAGACTTTGTCTTCCAATGTAGGGGGTGCAGGTTCGATCCCCGGTTGGGGAGCTAAGATCCTATATGCCTCATAGCCAAAAAACAAAACATAAAGCAGAAGCAATATTGTGACAAATTGAATAAAGACTTCAAAACAAATGGTCTATATCAGAAAAAAAAAAAAAAGAGTCCCCCATGCTGTTGAGGGTAACTATAGTTTGCTCATTTTCACTGCTGTATAGTATCACCACGAGAGACAAGATCACAATTTACTTATCCGTCTACTGCTGATAAGCTCTTGAGTTGTTTCTAGTTTGGGGTTATTACACAGCATGATTATGAACGAATATTCTTCTGTGAATACCTTTTGGTGCGTGGGCATACATTTCTGTTGGGTATACTGCTTGGTGTGGACTTGGTGGGTTACTGAGTGAGCTAATCTTTGATGTTGCTGCTGTTGTTCAGGTCACTAAGTGGTGTCCAACTCTCTCGCAGGCTCCCCTGTCCTTCACTATCTCCCAGAGTTTGCTCAGACTCATGTCCATGACTCAGTGATGCTGTCCAACCATCTCATCCTCCACCACCGTCTTCTTTCATCTTCAGTCCTTCCCAGCATCAAGGTCTTTTCCAATGAGTCGGCTCTTCACATTAGGTGACCACTGGAGCTTCAGTTTCAGCATCAGTCCTTCCAATGAATATTCAGGTTTGATTTCCTTTAGGATGGACTGGTTGGATCTCCTTGCACTGCAAGTGACTCTCAAGAGTCTTCTCCAGCACCACAGTTTAAAAGAATCAGTACTTCAGTGCTCAGCCTTCTTTATGGTCCTATGCTCACATCCATACATGACTACTGGAAAAACCATAGCTTTGACTAGAGAGACAACCAGGCTGTTTTGAAACACAGCTGCACCAGTGTCCACCCCCATCAGCAGTCCACGAGCGCTTGCATTGCTTCACATGCTTGCCAACACTTAGCACTGTGAATTTTTTTCCCATTTTCATTGCTTTCGTCCTGATGGGCATGTAGCAATATCTCAGTTTAATTTTTACCTCTTGGCTTACTAACAAAGTTGTACACCTCTTTATATGTTTATTGGCCATTTGCTTATCCTCTTTTGTGAAGTTCCTCCTGCTTGTTTCTCTATTGGGTTGTCCTTTCTGGTGTTCCTTTTTTAAAACATACTCTGGATACAGGCTTTTCTGATAGTTGCTATGCTGTGCTGCGCTCAGTTGTGTCTGATCCTCTGTGACTCTATGGACTGTAGCCCGCCAGGCTCCTTTGTCCGTGGAATCCTCCAGGCAAGAATACTGGGGTGGGTTGCCATTTCCTACTCTATCTGATAGTTGTTCTGTGCTATGCTTAGTCGCTCAATCATGTCCAACTCTTTGCAACCCTATGGACTGTAGCCTGCCAGGCTCCTCTGTCTTTGGGATATGATGTGTTGCAAAACATCTTCTGGGAGGAATTTCAAATGTCCAAATTAGTCAATTGAAAAAAAATCTAGGGAGTAAAAAAAAAAATCTCTGTACCTTTTTGAAGTTACCAACCTTGGCCACGCTTCAGCTTTAGAGGTTTAGAAAAGAAAGTGTACAATCTGAGATCAGACCCATCAGGTTCCAGCCTCAGCTCCTCAGCCACTTCCTAGGTGCTCCTGGGCAAGCCACAGAAGCTCTCCAGGCTTCAGTGTCCATGCCTGAGAACTGACCAAAATTACCTACTGCCTGGTTGCTCCGTGGCTGAAAAGAGGTTACTTGTAAATGTACTTTGAAAACTTCACACAGTGATAGTTAAAAGAAGTGACTGGCCACACTGGCTTCCTGAATAGCCCAGCTTCCTGGGCTCTCTGAGCACTAATTGCAGAGGTGGCAGTAAAGGGTGGCCTTTCAGATCCAAGAAGATGTGTGCTCTCTCCTCCGCGGGCTGTGCCAGACGACACCTTGGGTCCCCAGCGCTCTCCCCGCAGCGTTAAACTTCACTGCCCACAGCCGGGAACAGGGCTCCTCCCTGCCTGCCCAGACAGGAAAACAGGAAGCAGTCACCATCCTGCCAAGAGGTGGGGCTGACAAGTTCCCTTTCCTAGGTGGGCACCTCTCCAGGCCATCAACCCTTCTGGATGCAGGAGAAGCCCTGGCCGCTGGCCCGTGGTGCTGCCGCACCAGGCTACGCCCCGCGCCCCACCCAGGCCCCCCGCACACTTGGTCCCGAGGTAGTGGAATGAGTGGGCCTGCAGATGGGGAGCATAAAACGAGCCTCATCAGTGCCTTGCGAGCGAGCAACACTTTCAGAGCCCAAGTGGGGCTGGGAATCTTCTCTCCTGGACCACACGGGCATACCCTATCCCTTCCTATGGAGCAGCACCGTCCTTTTGTGAGCCCCACATCACTGGTACTGGAGCTCAGTCCCACAGACAGGGGGCATTTTGGAACCCCTTTCAAGACAGCAGTTGACAGCTCAGAAGAAACAAGTGTCCTCATCTTAATGTGAAAGGCTGCTTACAGGAGTTCTAAAAGCTGAAATATTTGAGACCTGGAAGGACCCTCAGAAATCTTTTCCAGCCTCCTCATTTTGCAATGAGATGCAGGGGCAGAGCCAGACTTCCTGTTCCTGTACTCATCCTAACATCCCCAGACTTCCTATTCTTGTATTCATCCTAATGTCCCCAGACTTCCTGTTCTTATTCTCATCCTAACATCGCCAGACTTCCTATTCCCACAATCATCCTAACATCTCTTATGCTCTGCCCCAAACTCCAGCACCTGCACAGAGGCCACTGCCCTTGGCCATGTCCAGGGGCCCAGGACACCAGACCAGTTTCTCTCCCTTCCTGATAAACTCTTCTAGCTCAGAAAGATCTGACTTGAAGCAGAATGAAGTCCTAGGAAGTCCAAGACCACAGTTTGGGAACGTTTATCAAGTGTCTGAACTTGATGGAAATTCAAATCATTACCCTTGAGCTTTAATTCTGTTTCCAGCCCCATCAGGCTCTTTCCTAAGTGAATTCTCCAACCAAGCTCTCAGGAGCTGAGTGATGTACTTCCACAGTACCCTGGGTGCCCAGGCCTGGCACACAGGGCAGGCATCTAGTGAGATATAATCATTAGGGAAACTGAAGGAGACAGAGAGAGAACCTCCAAAATGTGCAAAGAAAAGCGTTCTGCAAGCGGAGGCCTGCCTACGGCCCCGGGCTGCTGTAGATCCTCTGACTGCTGTACATTCACATGTTTGGCAAACAGGCCCCAGTGCCTGCCTCATGCAAGAGCCCGCTAAGACTCAGACCCCGCCCTCACGAGCTTCCAGTCTTAGGACTTCCCTGCTGGTCCAGTAGCTAAGATTCCACAATCCCAATGCAGGGGGCCCTGGTTCGATCTCTGGTTGGGGAACTAAGATCCCACATCCCAAAACTAAGACTCGGTACAGCCAAATAAATAAATAAATACTGGGAAAAAGAAAGAACTTCCAGTGTGGAAGGGAAGCCAAGATGTGAGCAGAGATGAACAGGAGAGACATAGAGTAGGGAATGGCCCCTGCACACCTGAACCAGATCACAGGAGCTGCCTGGCGGAGAATGCTCCGTGAGGACAGGGCTCAGGGACCCTGAAGGTACCACATCCTGCAGGGCCTCTGGGCAGCCAGCACAGGTTTCTGGAAAAAGCAAGTTATACGGGCAGTGCTGGGCATTAGGGACAATCCACGGGTCATCAGGCTCTTTGAGGGGGCAGGAAGGATGGGATTACAAAGATGCAGGCAAGAGGAAATAGGGCGGGGACAGCGAGAAGGCAAGGAGGGAAGGATAGGAGAAACATCACAGAATGCAGTGTGGCAGAGCGGGCAAGAGGCAGGGAGGGCCCCGGGCAGGTCCTGGGAGATGACGGGAGTCATGGGAGCGGGGCTCAGGTGTTCACCGGCTGGGGAGGCCCAAGTGGAGTTTGGGGCATGAGTAGTTTATCAGGGAGCAGATGTCCAGTGGGAAGTGGTCGTGCAGGCCAGGAAGTCGGTGTCATGGGGGTGAGAACAGAAACCATCAGATGGAAGTGAGGGCGAGGAAGTGGACAGGAGGTAAAAGAGAAGTGGGGTGAGGACAGAGCCTTGGGGATCCCAAGTTTCCCCAAGGGGAGGAAGACGGATGAGAGCCAGAGGGGCCCAGGCAGTGCCACGGGGCTGGCAGTCGGAAAAGCCAGGCTCGTGGGCCGACCTTCCTGCCTTTGAGTCCCAGCTCTGTCATTTACTCACTTCAGAGCCTTGAGCTGGTTATTAAGCCTCTCAGCCTCAAATGCCTCATCTATAAAACAGGGTGGTGTCCTGGTGGCTCAGACAGTAAAGAATCTGGCTGCAATGCAGGAGCCCCAGGTTCAACACCCCCCCGGGTTGGGAAGATTCCCCTGGAGAAGGGAATGGCAACCACTCCAGTATTCTTACCTGGAGAATTTCATGGACAGAGGAGCCTGGCAGGCTATAGTCCATGGGGCCGCAAAAGAGTCGGACGTGACTGAGTGACTAACACTTCAAAATCTGTAAGTTTTTTGTAACGATTAAAAGGGGAGGTCTGTGCAAAGCCTTTACATTTGCACAGAGTAAGTGTGATCAATGCTGGCTTTTCTCATTAGTATCATTGGGAGGAAACCAGAAGAGAACAAAACCACGGAGCCAAAGAAAGCTCTCAGCATCCTTTCTAGTTTTCAGTACTGACTAAGGGAGCAAGCAGGGGACAGTATACAGAATCTTTTATGTTAGAAGCCATTTCGCTGTAGCCAGGTCTGAGAACCACTGATCCCTCCAGCCCAACCCTAAAATTTTTCAGCTGGTGAACTGAAGGCTGAGCATCTGCTGAAGATCATGTTCACGATGGCAGATGATGTAAATGCGGAGAAGAGGCCTTGCCAGCTGATTCTGAAGCCCTGGCTGGTCTATTTGCTTGCTGTGTGACCTTGGAAAAGTCACTTGGCCTCTCTGAGCCTGCGCTATCAAATAAGATAACGGCTATAAATCACCTAGCAAGTCCCTAGGACCCAGAAAGCCCTTCACAAATATTTGTTTCTGTCTCCTGGCTCTTCTCATTATATGATTGGTTAGCATCTTTTACTCTGCCGTGGGCTCCATCCAAGAGAGCGTGACTAAGGGTTTGTCCCTTTCTCTGTGTTTCCAGAGTCCCGTGCCCTCTTCTGATCCCAGCACTCAGCTGCCACAGAGTGCAGCAGCTCAAACGTCCGTGTCTGGTTGAAATGCAGGCTCTGAGGCAGCAGGTCCTGCCCTGCTACTGGCTCCGGCGTTGCCAGCGCCGTGGGTCCTCTGTCCCCCTTGGAGGAGGCCCGCTGTGGCCGGCCCACCTCCCCGCTGACTCATGAGCTCCTCTGGGGCCAGTCTCTTTATCTTACTCATCTCTGTGTCCCCTTCACAGTATGTACTCACCAAGAGGATGTTGAAAAAAACAAGCAAACCATGGAGAAAACCATTTTCCAGCTAAGTAAATAGAGACAGGACATTTTGTCTGTGAGTGGCAACCCTCCTGATTCATTCCAGAATCGCCCTCTTGGCTGACGTAAGGACAGCGTGGTGGACAGGGCCTGAGACCTAGAATCAGAGCCTAGAACCCCGAGTCTTGGGTTTGAATTCTGACCCTTTCACTCACCAACTGGCAATCCTGGGCAAGTTACCAAGCTCTCATCCATACACTGAGGGTGATAACACACACCACAGTGCAGCCCCAACAGTGCTAAAACTTACAAACTGTAAAGTGCTCCAGGCCACATATCATTATTACTGTAGCTTTTTTGAGGGCAAGAACTACTTTTCATGTCCCCAGAGCCTGAAGGGTGCTGGTGATGGGCTGGGTGGGCGGCACACCGGGGATCTAGCTGGAGCCAGGGGCTGGCAGGGACAGTGATCCCGTGAAATGCAAGGATGATCCCAGGGAGAGTTGAGGAGGGAAGGCTTCCTGGAAGAGGCTGACAACCAGTGGGAAAACAAGTCTGGTCTGAGGGCACAGACAGCCGGAGGGCAAACCCGACCGGAAGGAAGGCAGGGAACTCAGAGTCCATGGAGGGGCCTGGGGCAGGGCCACGGGCTGAGAGCGCAGAGACAAGACAGGACCAGGAGGGAACTGGGGGCCGTTAAGAAAGAACATCAAGTAATCACAGATGTGCCCTGTGGCCCAGAGCTGAGTTCCCCATTCACGCCAGGCATCCCGGCGGGGCCAACTCATCACTTTGGACCCAAGACTACCGTTACTTCACCACTAACACCAGCCCCGGGCACATGAAGACAGAAGTTCGAGTGACACCGTCCCGCCCTCAGGAAGCTCACGGGGTGCTGGGGGTCACAGGGAAGCGGGGACAGGACAGGGAGCAGGTGCAAGGCGTTTGGAGGTGGGAGGAGCCGCTTCTGCTCTGTCCACCTAAACTGATGAATCTCATTCACACCCGCCTCCAAACCATACCTTTTCTCCTGGAATGCCTCATCCTTCCTCTCTCCCCAGCAAGTGCCGGCTCAGGCTGAAGGATGGGGTTCAGACCTCGGAGGGCTCCCACCCACTTCGCACCCTGACAGCCTGGACTTTAAGCCATCACTCCTGGTAATCACCGCATTAACCAGGAACATGTCTGTCCCTCTACCAAACAGTTCATCACAGCCTGCCCCAGTACTTGGCCTTTTTCCTTGTCCTCTCTCCCCCTCAGATTATAGCAATCATCATCGCCACAGTGCTCCCCAGTTTACAAAATGCCTCCATGTATATTATTTAATCGAGTTTCCCACAATCAACCTGTGAGGTAAGTAGTATCCTTATTTTGCAATAAGGAACCCGAGGCTAAGAAAAGCTGGAAAACTTGCCTGGGGCCACACCATCCCTCCATGTGCCTGGCTATCAAACTTCAGCCTCTTCCAGCTCCCATACCAGTGCTCTGCCCAGTACTCAGAGGCCACACAGAGCTGTGGTTAAAGGTTGGGATCACGACATGCTGTGTGACCTTGGGCAAGTTACTTAACTTCTCTGTACTTCAACTTCCTCCAGATAAAATGTGGTTGATACTCACCTCATAGGTCCTTGTCACTATCACCTCACAGTACTTTACTGAGATTTAAGAAGGTGATATAATAAAGTACTCAGAACAGTGCCAAACACATAATTAGTTACAATCATCAGTCTACCTTCACTGATTCTCATGGTCTCTTAATTCATTAAATTTTTTTTCTAACTCATGTTCATATGGCTCAGACAGTAAAGAATCTACCTGCAATGAGGGAGACCTGGGTTTGATCCCTGGATTGGGAAGATCTCCTGGAGAAGGGAATGGCTACCCATTCCAGTGTTCTTGCCTGGAGAATTCTGTGGACAGAGGAGCCTGGCATGCTGCAGTCCATGGGGTTGCAAAGATTCAGACACGACTGAGTGACTAACACACACATACATCGGATAAGTAGTCATTAAACAATACACATTTTTTCAGATTGACTAAGGTGAGGTTTTAAGATTATTTTCTTTCCTTTTCGTCACTCTCTTATTGCCCTAATAGTTTCAACAACAGAGAAACTCTTTTCCTGACTCATTCTACCTCCCTTACACACACACACACACACAAGCCACTAGCTCAAATCTGGCCAATTATCAGTGTCCCACAGAATGTAAGATACTGCCTAACACTGACCTAGACTCTCCTTGTTGGGACGTCCCTGGATAGCTAGAGAAACTTTCACAAACCTAATTTCCATCACTATAATGGGTCAAACTCTTATGTGTATTTCTCTATTGCTCCAGTTTTTACTGGAGACTCTAGAAGGAATGAATTACCATTTATTTTCCTTGTCCATTACAAGAAAGATTTACAGTTTCCTGGAGCAAGAAGCCTTGTGTGCCCAGGCAGCTAGACGAGGGCATAATGCCCATAGCAGACAAGCATCTTCCTTCCTTTCTGGGGTCCAATCCACAGAATCAGAAAATAAAGCTTAAACCCAGCCAGACCCTGGGAGAGAGAAGTAAAGAGCCTTCTCTCCCATCCCGTGTGGGGTAGGATGATGACCTAGGGAGGGGACACTGTGTACTTTACACCCCCCGGACACACCTGTGAAGGGCCAGAGGTGCCTGGAAAAAGAAGAGGAGGAAGTCCCCTGGGTTTTCATGAAAAGCTTCCTTCTTTGCAAGATTCCCTACATTGAACACTCAATCAGGACCTCACAATCTTTATCTAAAACCCCACTGCCCTCCCCTCACATGGTACTAAGTTTGGGGAGCGGGGGTGGGGAGCAGAACAGAACAGGAGAACCAGCTTCTGGCAGCGGAAGCCCCCTGGCTCTTCAAAGGTTCCACTCCGAGAGCAAGAGTGGGCACGAGTGAGGAACAAACTTGCCCATACAACTTTGGCAGTGGGATTAAAAGAAGTGCTGTGCCCTTCGAAATGGATTTTGCATACAAACCATCCGATGAACACCATAAACATGTCAGCTTTATTCAGTCCAATCAATACACCAGGCATTAAAACTCTGAGGTAAAAATGGATTGTGGCTTTTTGTTGATGACAGTGAGGAATTTTGGCCCCTAGCCCTGCTCAGGCTGGACAAATAGGGCAGGCTGCCTATTAGCTGTCAGGCACATTTGGGGGGATGAAATCAAAACCCTGATTCAGGGTTCTGGGCACCCCAGGACAACTCAACTTGACCAGAATCAGAGCCACTGGTCCAGGAGCCTCAATTTCTGTCCTTGGGCCGGCCCCCTCCTCCAGCCCCAGGTCATCTTCCGAACTCGGCCACACACCGCATTTCCTACATTCCTTCCTCCCGGCTCAGACCCCTTCAGTCCGGTCCTCAGAGGCCGACAGCTGGGGGCTGGCGTGAGCCAAGCTAGAGGCACAAGGAAGGGGATGCTAGGGATGGGGCGAATGTCAACGCAGTCCTGAAGTGATCGAGCGGAGAGTACAGGGCGCCCCAGCCTTCACATTCCCGACTCAGCGCCCCACTCTCTGCCGCCACACTTGCGACCCCCAGAGGCAACCCCCTCTCCCTGCGCCAGGGACCTTGCCCAGCCTAGGGGCACCCCTTCCATTCGGCCCCCTTTTCGCGTGCTTTCCCCCTCTCACCGCCCCCGTGACCCCTGCCCTGCCCCGCCGGGACCGGCTCCGGTCGGTCGCACCGCGCGGATCGTGCCAGCTGCTCGGAGCCGCCGTGCCCTCTCCCCCAGGCCAGCCGGGATGCCCCCGGGGTCCCCGACCTTCTCGGATCGCCCTGACCACCGCACCAGATGCCCCCTTGCTCCGTCCTTCCCTGGGCCTGCAAGATCCCTACTCCCTTCGAGTCCCCTCCAGGACACTGCGGGATGCCCCAGCCATGCACGACCCGGGGTGTCCCCCCACCCCGCCCCGGTCCTCACCTGAGTCCGCTCAAAGCTCTCCCGCTCCGCCGCCTCCATCCCCGCGCCGACCCCACGGCGGCTCAGCACCTTCGGCAGGGGGTTGGGGACCTGCTTCATGGAGCTGGCCATCCGATCCATGTCGCCGCGCGGAGCCGAGTCAGGGGCCCTCGGCCGCCCCGGGATCCCCACGGCGCCGCCCGCCCCTCCCTATCCACTGGGATCCGGCGCTAACGGGAAGGCGCCCGCCCCCCATTGGCTGAGAGCGCTGCTACTCTCCCGAGGCCCCGCCCCCGCCCAGAGGCTTCCCCGTCCGCCCCCGCCCTCTCCAGAGCCCCCGCCCCGGCCCTGCCCTGCCAGGCGCTCCGGACCGTCAGGCGCGCCGGGACGGGCCCGGAGACCTGTCGGTCACCGGCCTCCACCGCCCCTGGCGGGGGCGGGCCTGACCTGCCCCAGCCCGCCCCTTCCCCGACGCCCAGAGCGCGGCNTCACAAACCTAATTTCCATCACTATAATGGGTCAAACTCTTATGTGTATTTCTCTATTGCTCCAGTTTTTACTGGAGACTCTAGAAGGAATGAATTACCATTTATTTTCCTTGTCCATTACAAGAAAGATTTACAGTTTCCTGGAGCAAGAAGCCTTGTGTGCCCAGGCAGCTAGACGAGGGCATAATGCCCATAGCAGACAAGCATCTTCCTTCCTTTCTGGGGTCCAATCCACAGAATCAGAAAATAAAGCTTAAACCCAGCCAGACCCTGGGAGAGAGAAGTAAAGAGCCTTCTCTCCCATCCCGTGTGGGGTAGGATGATGACCTAGGGAGGGGACACTGTGTACTTTACACCCCCCGGACACACCTGTGAAGGGCCAGAGGTGCCTGGAAAAAGAAGAGGAGGAAGTCCCCTGGGTTTTCATGAAAAGCTTCCTTCTTTGCAAGATTCCCTACATTGAACACTCAATCAGGACCTCACAATCTTTATCTAAAACCCCACTGCCCTCCCCTCACATGGTACTAAGTTTGGGGAGCGGGGGTGGGGAGCAGAACAGAACAGGAGAACCAGCTTCTGGCAGCGGAAGCCCCCTGGCTCTTCAAAGGTTCCACTCCGAGAGCAAGAGTGGGCACGAGTGAGGAACAAACTTGCCCATACAACTTTGGCAGTGGGATTAAAAGAAGTGCTGTGCCCTTCGAAATGGATTTTGCATACAAACCATCCGATGAACACCATAAACATGTCAGCTTTATTCAGTCCAATCAATACACCAGGCATTAAAACTCTGAGGTAAAAATGGATTGTGGCTTTTTGTTGATGACAGTGAGGAATTTTGGCCCCTAGCCCTGCTCAGGCTGGACAAATAGGGCAGGCTGCCTATTAGCTGTCAGGCACATTTGGGGGGATGAAATCAAAACCCTGATTCAGGGTTCTGGGCACCCCAGGACAACTCAACTTGACCAGAATCAGAGCCACTGGTCCAGGAGCCTCAATTTCTGTCCTTGGGCCGGCCCCCTCCTCCAGCCCCAGGTCATCTTCCGAACTCGGCCACACACCGCATTTCCTACATTCCTTCCTCCCGGCTCAGACCCCTTCAGTCCGGTCCTCAGAGGCCGACAGCTGGGGGCTGGCGTGAGCCAAGCTAGAGGCACAAGGAAGGGGATGCTAGGGATGGGGCGAATGTCAACGCAGTCCTGAAGTGATCGAGCGGAGAGTACAGGGCGCCCCAGCCTTCACATTCCCGACTCAGCGCCCCACTCTCTGCCGCCACACTTGCGACCCCCAGAGGCAACCCCCTCTCCCTGCGCCAGGGACCTTGCCCAGCCTAGGGGCACCCCTTCCATTCGGCCCCCTTTTCGCGTGCTTTCCCCCTCTCACCGCCCCCGTGACCCCTGCCCTGCCCCGCCGGGACCGGCTCCGGTCGGTCGCACCGCGCGGATCGTGCCAGCTGCTCGGAGCCGCCGTGCCCTCTCCCCCAGGCCAGCCGGGATGCCCCCGGGGTCCCCGACCTTCTCGGATCGCCCTGACCACCGCACCAGATGCCCCCTTGCTCCGTCCTTCCCTGGGCCTGCAAGATCCCTACTCCCTTCGAGTCCCCTCCAGGACACTGCGGGATGCCCCAGCCATGCACGACCCGGGGTGTCCCCCCACCCCGCCCCGGTCCTCACCTGAGTCCGCTCAAAGCTCTCCCGCTCCGCCGCCTCCATCCCCGCGCCGACCCCACGGCGGCTCAGCACCTTCGGCAGGGGGTTGGGGACCTGCTTCATGGAGCTGGCCATCCGATCCATGTCGCCGCGCGGAGCCGAGTCAGGGGCCCTCGGCCGCCCCGGGATCCCCACGGCGCCGCCCGCCCCTCCCTATCCACTGGGATCCGGCGCTAACGGGAAGGCGCCCGCCCCCCATTGGCTGAGAGCGCTGCTACTCTCCCGAGGCCCCGCCCCCGCCCAGAGGCTTCCCCGTCCGCCCCCGCCCTCTCCAGAGCCCCCGCCCCGGCCCTGCCCTGCCAGGCGCTCCGGACCGTCAGGCGCGCCGGGACGGGCCCGGAGACCTGTCGGTCACCGGCCTCCACCGCCCCTGGCGGGGGCGGGCCTGACCTGCCCCAGCCCGCCCCTTCCCCGACGCCCAGAGCGCGGCACTCCCGGCCGCTGGCTGCACCCGCGCGTTCCCAGCGAGCCGCACTCTCCCAATCCCCCCACCCCACCCCGGGCGCCGCGAGGTCCCGGCTTGCTTGGTGGGCGGGGGTCAAGCTGGCGGTGAGTTGGGCCTCCCGCAGGGAATCCGGGCCCGCTCGGGACTGGCCTGTTAACTCTTTTCGGGCCGCAGACAAGAGCGCGCGCGATGGACCAGCTCGGCGGCCCCTGTCCCAGGATGCGCTTGCCCTGAGGCCGGGCCTCCGCAGGTGGATTCAGCGGGTCGCAGACCTGGCCGGCGTGGGTGGCGGCTCCCACCGCCTTCTCCCTCGTCCTGCCCCTGCCCCGAATCCCTGCCCATCCCTTTTGTAATGTTCGCAGACCGGGGAGCGCTGGGCTGGATCAGTGGAAACTTCTCGACACCTTTTCAAACCTCTCACCCTCTGGATCTGGTCAGGATGTGTTCGTTGGTAGAAACCCATGTTAATATTTATCCCCGGCTCTGGGACACCCCTCCCATCCTGCTCCGTCGTCAGCCAAGGTACTGACGACAGGCGTGGGGAGTCGGGTGGGGATGGAAGGGGGTGGAAGTAAGATCCTTAGCCGAGATGCTGAAGAAAGTTAAAAGTTTTCTGTTCAAATGCCAATTTTGGTGTTTTAAAAATAAATGCTTTTTGCAACTCAAAGTAAAGAAAGGCGTTCCTTTTTTTTTTTGACTAAGAGCTTTTGATAAAAATTCACACATTCAATAGAGAAGCCGAAGAGGGGGTGGGCCTATGTAGGCACTGGGGAGCCTCTGCCGGCTTTGCCAGCTGGCATCGTGTGGATGGCATTCTGGGGGCGACGGGAAGGAAGGGAACCAATGGGGAGACTCCGGCAGTAGGTGAGAGCCCACCAGGGCCTCCACTAGCAAGCCAGGAGAGAGTTCAATCCTGTGGGAGGTTCTGTGAATCAGTCAGTTCACTCGCTCAGCCGGGTGGGGCTCTTTGAAACCCCATGGACTGTAGCAGGCAAGGCGTCCCTGTCTGTCACCAACTCCCTGAGCTTAGTCAAACTCAGGTCCATCGAGTTGGTGATGCCATCCAACCATCTCGTTCCCTGTAGTCCCCTTTTCCTCCTGCCTTCAATCTTTTCCCGCATCAAGGTCTTTTCAAATGAATCAGGTCTACGCATCAAGTGGCCAAAGTATTGAAGTTTCAGCTTCAGCATCAGTCCTTCCAATGAATATTCAGGACTGATCTCCTTTAGGATGGACTGGTTGGAGCTCCTTGCAGTCCAAGGGACTCTCAAGAGTCTTCTCCAACAACACAGTTCAAAAGCATCAATTCTTTGGCACTTCTTTATGGCCCAACTCTCACATCCATACACGACTACTGGAAAAATAGCCTTGAATAGACGGACCTTTGTTGGCAATGTCTCTGCTTTTTAATATGCTGTCTAGGCTGGTCATAGCTTTTCCTCCAAGGAGCAAGCGTCTTTCATTTCATGGCTCCAGTCACCCTCTGCAGTGACTTTGGAGCCCAAGAAAATAAAGTCTGTCACTGTTTCCATTGTTTCTCCATCTATTTGCCATGAAGTGATGGGTTCTGTGAACAGGTTTGGACAAAATAATGAGGGGGAGAGAGGAGGCAGTGTTGGGGCCAGAATTAGAATTTTTTTTCTTTCTAAAAAATATTCCTTTATTTGATTGCACCAGGTCTCAGTTGCAGCATGCGAGATCCTTTAGTTTCGGCATGTGGGATCTAGTTCCCTGACGAGGGATCAAATCAGGGCCCCCGCATTGGGAGCACTGAGTCTTAGTTACTGGACCAGCAGGGAAGCCCTAGAATTTCTGTAGAAAAAGGATTTAAGGGGGGCATATGATGGAAGGGTCTTCCCTGGGGCTCAGAGGTAAAGAATCCACCGGCCAATGCAGGAAATGTAGGTTCAACCTCTGGGTTGAGAGGATCCCCTGGAGAAGAGAATGGCAACCCACTCCAGTATTCTTGCCCAGGAAATCCCTTGGCCAGAGGAGTCTGGCAGGTTGCAGTCCGTGGGGTCTCAAGAGTCGAACACAACGTGAGGACTGAACCACCACCGTGATGGAGGGAGCTGCACCGAGGCTACAGCTGCATAGCAAGCACTGGCTTCGCCTCCTCTTAGACTGTTTGTCGGGGAGGCCTTGGAGTGGCCCCCCTTGGCTCTCTCTGGGATGAGATTAGCTGTCACTTAGTTTTCCAGGCTTTGCTCTAGTCGTGGAGACGAGGCACCTGGCCTAAGGTAGAAGATCCGTCACCGAAGACCCCAACCTCCCGTCCTTTCATTTCCTACTAGTGCCTCCCACTGGCTAAACCCAGCTGGAAGAAGAGGCCTAGGGTGATGGGTCAGGTACCACCCTCCTTCCAGGCTCAGAGCAGAGTGGATGTGAGTGGAGGCTAGATCTAGAGCTCCCAGCATGGGACGGGGGTAGAGTGGTCCCTCACCAGACTGTACCTACAGGAGAACAGACAGGCCTCACACCAGTGTCACCTCCTTCTGTCCATTCTGCCCACCTCCTGCTCCGGACCCAGCTAAAGAGTGATTTGTGAGCCTTTGCCCTGAGTTTATAGCTTCAGTAAACAGGGGCCCTTTAAACAGGGATTAAGGGATCAGCCTACTTCTTATTAGGATAAACCAGAGTAGGAATCGGGAATTTGTGGTTTGGAGGCACCCTGTGGAGAAAGACTCTAGTGAGCTACCTTCCTCCTCAAGAGTGAATTAAAAATAAGATTTCCCACTTGCCGCAGCAGCAAAACCCTTTACCAAGGGTTGAGGGAAACCCTCCCCCAGGATGTAGATGATAAGACTCTGCTCACTGTCTGCAGTTCCTCTAGTCTCTCCAAGCAATGTTGGGACCACTTGTTTTATATGTTTTGAGAAAACATATCTGGAAAACAGATATATGTTTTCCAGATATGGAATCTATCTCTGGGAAACCCGTTGTGGGGGTCATATCTGTCTTATTACCTGCCTCTCTGTAACTGATGAAATCTTCCCCACCCCACATCTAGTTTGAATTTGATTTAATACCTTGTAGTGGTGGTGGCTGATGGTGGTTTAGTCACTAAGTGATGTTCGACTGTTGCAACCCCGTGCACTGTAGCCTGCCAGGGTCCTCTGTCCATGAGATTCTCCAGGCAAGAATACTGGAGTGGGCTACCATTTCCTTCTCCAAATACCATATAACACAGAAGCTGACCACACTATTCCTACAGGATCCTGGAGCCCAGGTATACATATTTTGATAGCTCAATGAGATATAATTAATCAACATTAAACTGCATCTATTTAAAGTATACAATTTGATGAGTTTTGACATACAAATATTCACTCATGAAAACATCGCCACATCAAGAACATATTCATTACCCCCAAAGATTTCTTCCTGTCTCTTTGTAATCTAGTCCTGCATGCATGCTGTCTCTAAATCATGCCCGACTCTTTGCGACCCCATAGAGAGCAGCCTGCCAGGTTCCTCTGTCCATGGGATTTTCCAAGCAAGAATACTGGAGTGAGTTGTCATTTCTTTCTCTAGGGGATCTTCCCAACCCGGAGATCGAACCTGCGTACCTGCATTGACAGGCAGGTTCTTTACCACTGAGCCACTAGGGAAGTCCAGTCTAGTCTTTCCTCCTCCCAAACCCCTGTGCCTAGGCAATTATTGATCTGCTTGCTGCCACCATAGATTAGTTGATTTTTCTAGAATTTTACATAAATAGAATCATACAGGATGTATTCTTGTCTGGCTTTTTTTCACTAAGAAAACCCTAACCCTAACACCTTTATGGATCTTTTAATTTAGAAAATAAAATTAAGAAAATGTAAACATAATATTTGATAAATATAGAAACAACAAAACATATCCCAAGAAGTGCTTTTTATGTTGGTTAAAACAGATTCTCAGTTTATTACTTCAGTTCAGTTCAGTCGCTCAGCCGTGTCCGACTTTTTGCTACCCCATGAATCGCAGCACGCCAGGCCTCCCTGTTCATCACCATCTCCCGGAGTTCACTCAGACTCATGTCCATCGAGTCCGTGATGCCATCCAGCCATCTCATCCTCGGTCGTCCCCTTCTCCTCCTGCCCCCAATCCCTCCCAGCATCAGAGTCTTTTCCAATGAGTCAACTCTTCGCATGAGGTGGCCAAAGTACTGGAGTTTCAGCTTTAG
>SJYX01023197.1:270941-283484 GCA_006410675.1 Oreotragus oreotragus
CATCTCAGAAGATATTAAGAAGACATGGCAAGAATACAAAGAACTATATAAAAAAAAAATCTTGATGACCCAGATAACCACGATGGTGTGATCACTCACCTAGAGCCAGACATCCTGGAATGCAAAGTCAAATAGGCCTTAGGAAGCATCATCACAAACAAAGCTGGTGGAGATGATAGAATTCTAGTTGAGCTATTTCAGATCCTCAATGATGATGCTGTGCAAGTGCTGCACTCAATATGTCAGCAAATTTGGAAAACTCAGCAGTGGCTACAGGACTGCTTTTGATTATGCTGTCTAGGTTGGTCATAACTTTCCCTCCAAGGAGTAAGTGTCTTTTAATTTCATGGCTGCAATCACCATCTGCAGTGATTTTGGAGCCCCCCCACCCCAGATGTGTATAAGAGACAGGCATAAGCCCTCGGGCCTCACCTTGGTATCCCAGCCCGCCAGCATCTGCATCTCTTTGAGGGCTCTCTCTGATGACCCACTGCGGCTTCATACACAGCAGATAGGATGCGCGTGCCTCCTGCACGCCAGCATCTATTAGCCTCTGACAGACTGGAACTGGTTTATAAATAGCCTTGCTCTCTTCCGCTTGTGTCCGGTTAACTCTGAGACACCTGCTGCTCAATCATTGCCTCCCAGAGGTCCCCAGCAAGACTAAGCTCAGCTGCCCAGAGTGGCAACTTGCCTAATAATACACCCTTATTCTTTGCCTTCCCTTTCCTGTCTCGCTTCCCCATTTCTTACTGGTGTCTCCTCTGATCACTTCCAAAACATATTATATACACTCAGTTTGTATTTCGGCTGCCCCGGGTCGTTGCTGCTGTGCTCAGACGTTCAGTGGCTTCTCCTGTTGCCGCGCTCAGACTCTGGAGTGCAGGCTCAGCAGTTGTCGACGGGCTCAGTTGCCCCGCGGCCTCTTCCCAGACCCGAGTTCAAACTTGTCTCCCTCCCGCTGGCAGGCAGATTCCTAATCACTGGATCACCAGGGAAGTCCCACACTCAGATTTTTTTAAAATCTCAAGGCCTGTTTCCAGTGAAAGTAAATCGAAAACATCATGGAAGACCTGGGATGCTAAGTTAAGAAGATTGGACTTCCAGCAGTAAGTGCCTCCTTCGTACTAAGTCATAATATGTGTGTGTCAGTCACTCAGTTGTGTCCGCCTTTTTGTGACCCCATGGACTGTAGCCCGCCAGGCTCCTCTGTCCATGGGATTCTCCAAGCAAGAATATAGGAGTGGGTTGCACTCCCTTCTCCAGGGGATCTTCCCGACCGAGGGCTCTAACCCAGGTCTCCGGCATTGCAGGCAGATGCTTTACCATCTGAGCCCCACCAGGGAAGCCCCGAAGTCATGACATAAATGTTCTTATCCCCTGGTACAAGACAAATTGCACCAGGATTATTTGTTGGCGTGTCACTTCTCCCATTAGATCCTGAACGTTATTTGCAGATGGTGTCTTATAAACTGCCATCCTTTCGACATTTTCTCTTGTGGTGTGGAGATCTCACAGCCAGTCTGCTCCTCGCTGGTACACATTGCTATGTGTGTGAGTGTGTGCTAAGTCACTTCAGTTGTGTCCGACTCTTTGCAATCTCATGGACTGTAGCCCGCCAGGCTCCTCTGTCTGTGGAATTCTCCAGGCAAGAATACTGCAGTGAGTAGCTCTTTGCTTCTCTAGGGGATCTTCCCAACCCAGGGACTGAATCCAGGTCTCCTGTATTGCAGGCGGATTCTGAGCCACCAGGGAAGCCCAAGCCTTGTGGAATGCTGTATTTTTGCATCTACTATTACTCACATATTTCCAAGATTCCTTCTTTTACCTTTTCCTTTCTGTTTAAAGAACTTCCTTTAGCTGTTTTTTTAAGGCCAAGCCAAGACTTTCATCCCCACCCAGGTAATTAGATATCACTCCCTATTATAAATGGATTACATGTACCAGTCAAAAGACAAAGACTGGGCAGAATAAAATTTTTTTTTTTGGCTGCACCACGTGGTTTTCGAGATCTTAGCACTCGGACAAGACATTGAACCCAGCCCAAGGCGATGAAAGCACTGAGTCCAGGGAACTCCCAAGAATAGATGTTTGTTTGATAACCAAAACATATACTGCCTATAGGAAATTCAATTCAAATATAATAATACTGGCATGTTAAAAGTAAAGGGATGGGGAAAAGATATAGCATGCAAATGTTAATCAAAAGATAGCAGCCAGGTCTATATTTAACATGCTGCTAAGTTGCTAAGTCACTTCAGTCGTGTCCGACTCTGTGTGACCCTATAGTCGGCAGCCCACCATGCTCCCCCATCCCTGGGATTCTCCAGGGAAGAATACTGGAGTGGGTTGCCATTTCCTTCTCCAATGCATGAAAGAGAAAAGTGAAAGTGAAGTTGCTCAGTCTGTCCGACTGTTAGCGACCCCATGGACTGCAGCCCACCAGGCTACTCCGTCCATTGGATTTTCCAGGCAAGAGTACTGGGGTGGGGTGCCGTTGCCTTCCCCGATATTTAACATCAGATAAAGTAAACTTCAGGGCGGAAAAATTACCAGGGGCAGAGAGAGGCATTATACAATAATAAAGAAGCCAACACCAAGAAAGTGTAGCAGTCCTAAACAGCAAAATGTATGTACCAAGTAACAGAGCTGCCAAATATATGAAGCAAAAACTGATAGGAATGAAAGGAGAAATAGACAAATCCACAACCATACTTGGAGATCTCAACACCCCTGTCTCAATAACCGATAGAACAACTATTCGAGAAATCGGCAAAGATACAGAAGAATTCAACAACACCATCAACCAGTAAGGACCTAATTGATGTTTATAAGAGACTCCACCCACCAGCCATAGCAAAATCCACATTCCTTTCAAATGCCTGAGAAACATACACCAAGAAACACTACCTATTCTGAGCCATAAAGCAAAACTCAGATGGAAAAGAATTGGGAGAAGGGGTTGCTAGGGCTGTTAGGGAGTGAATGCTAACAGAGATGGGGTTTCTTTTGGCGGTGACGAAAGTATTCTGGAGTTAGTAGTGATGATAGTTGCAGTACCGTGTGAAAGTACACAGGAATCAATGAATTGTACACTTCTCAATGGTGAATTTTATGGTGTGTGAATTAACCTCAACTTCATCAAAATGAAATCTTTAACTCTGTGAAAGAAGCTGTTGAGAAGATAAAAAGACAACTTACCGACAGAGAAAAAATATTTGCAAGCCACATATCTGACAAAGGACTCATATCTGGTGACGCAACAGTGAAAAAACAAACACTCTAGTTAGAAAGTAGAGAAAAACCATGAGAGATATTCACCAAAGAGGATATGCGGATGGCAAATAGGCACGTGAAAAGATATTGCAGTGATATCCACATCACATAGCTGACCACAGTGAGATACCTTGGCCTCCCACGTGGTGCTGTGGTAAAGAATCAGCTTGCTAATGCAGGAGACACACGCGACGCGGGTTTGATCCCTGGACTGGGGAAGATCCCCTGGAGGAAGAAATGTCAACTCACTCTAATATTGTGCTAAGTGGCTTTAGTCGTGTCTGACTCTTTGTAACCACATGGTCCATAGCCCACCAGGCTCCCTTGTCCATGGAATTCTCCAGCCAAGAATACTGGAGTGGATTGCCGTGCCCTCCTCCAGGGGCTCTTCCCTGCTCAGGGATCAAACCCTGGTCTCCTCCATTGCAAGCAGGTTCTTTACCCTCTGAGCCACCAGGGAAGCCCCTCACTCTAATATTATTCCCTAGAAAATTCCACAGACAGGGGAGCTGGCAAGCTACAGTCCATGGGGTCGCAAAAGAGTCAGACACAACAGCACACACTCATTAGTGATTTAACTTTGGAACTGCTAATATTAAAAGTAAGTGATAACACCGAATGCTAGCTCAGACACACGGAAAACTGGATCCTTAGTGTCGGTGGGAAGGTAAAAACGACAGTCCCTCTGGAAAATAGCACGGCAGTTTCTTTTCTCTGCACCGGGAGGCATGCAGGATCTTAGTTTCCCAACCCGTGGACCAAGGATCATACTTGTGCCCCCTTCAGTGGACGCTCAGAGTTGTACCCACTGGACCACCAGAGAAGACCCTTGGCAGTTTCTTTAAAAAACTAAACATACATTTATTTTATGACCCAGCAATTAATTGCATGCCTGGGCATTTATCTCAGAGAAATGAAAACCTATGTCCATGTAAAAACCTTTGTGGGTACGTGATTGTCCTTATGAGCTTTATCTGTAGTAACCTCAAACTAAAAACCTATGAGAGGGTAGTTTAAATGCACCGCAGTGCATCACTCCATGAAATACTAGCCATTGGTGAAAAAAAAATGAATAAATTGTGGAAACCCACAACTTGGATGTATTTCAAGGGCATTATGTGAAGTTTGAAAAAAAAAACAACCTCAAAATGTCACGTTTGATATGATTCTGTGTGTATAACATTCTCGAAATGACAACATTTTGAAGGGGGACAGATTAGGAGTTGCTAGGGGTTAAGGATGCTGGGGGAAGGGAGACGTGACTGAGACGAGAAAACACTCTTAAGAGCTTTGTGGTGACGGAATAGGTTTGGCCCTTGGTTGTCGAGTGGCTTCAGGAATCTCGCACGTGATAGAACCACAGACTCAGACAGACGTTTACACCACTGCCGATTTCCTGGGTGTGCTATTTGGCCATAATTGTGTAAGATGTGACTGTCGGGGAACACTGGGTTAAAGGGTACACCTGACTTCTCTGTATTATTTTGGCAACTTCCCGTGAATCTGTAAATTTTTTTTTAGGTTGTTTATGCTATATGAAGTGAAAATGTTAGTCTCTCAGTCGTGTTTGATTCTTTTGTGACCCCTATGGACTACAGCCTACCAGGCTCCTCTGTCCGGGAGATTTCCCAGGCAAGAATACTGGCGTGGATAGCCATTTCCTTCTCCAGGGGATCTTCCCTACCCAGGGATCGAACCCACATCTCCTGCCTTGGCAGGCAGATGCTTTACTGCTGAGCCACCAGGGAAGCTTATTAATACCTTATGAGAAAACCCTGCCCAATATGGATGTACTTCATTTATCCTGCAAAAACAGGCCATGAGTATTGTACAGTTTAATTTTCCATATAACATAAACTTATCTCTATATATAGTGTTAAAACACTTCATGGGCATTTTGCCAAAATATATTAACATCGTCCCTGCTTTTTTTTCCCCCCTACAAACAAAAACATAACACAGAATTCAATACCATGCTCCAATCAGGGACTCGGGACTGGCCAGGTAGTCAGGTGCAAATATTGACTCCTTTATTTTCTTTGAAGAAAATTCAGTTTTTAATTGAATAAGAGTGTTTATTGAGCAAATCAAATCTTTATTAAAGACAAAAAAAGACTGGTTGAAAACTCTCCTCTCCGCCCTACCAGACCCATGGAGCCTTCAGTTGGAGAAGTTCTTCAGGCTCCATCAAAGGACAGCAGAGCCAAGTGCAGAACTGGATCCAGGCATCTTGGACCGAAAATTCAGCGGTCAGGTCACAGTTGTTGCTGGGCTCTGAGTTTTGAAATGTGTCTTTGCACCCATGCTTCCTTCAGCTGGGCACACACTTTTCGGCCTCTCTTGGTGGTGAATCTGCGGAAAAGAGATGCTGAGAGTCAATACTAAGAACTTTGGCCTCCTGGAAAAGGATGGAGTTGAGGGGCAGCGCCCCTGCCCTGACCCAGATGATCTCCTGATCGCGCCCTCTTTGCTGTACCCCCGTCGCTGTTCCCTCTTCCTTCTTTCTGGCTGCGTTGGGTCGAGTCTTTATAGCAGCATGTGGGCCCCTCTCTGGTTGTGGTGTTCCGGCTCCAGCTCAGGCTCCAGGGCACGGGCTCTCAGCTGCCCCGAGGCCTGTGGGATCTTAGTTCCCTAACTAGGGATCGAACCCATGTCCCCTGCACTGGCAGGCACGTTCTTAACCACTGGACCCACCAGGGAAGCCTCCCAGCTCCCTCTTCCGGCCCCGCCCTCCCTCCTCTCCCCTAGCCTGTTTTCCACTGGAAGCCACGCTTCCTGGCCCACGTTTGTCAGGAAACATGTCCCAGCAGCTCTGGTCTGAAGCAGGCAACCTGCACCGTGCCTCGAAATTCTTCTGTTTTAATATAACAGCTTTATTGGATATAATTCACACACCGTATAATTGGCCCACTTAAAGTGTATAATTAGGATTCAGGGGTTTTCATTTATCCGTAGATGATACAGCCATCGCCACAATCAGTTTTAGAAGATTTGCATCACCGCACAAAGGAACCTCATATGCTGGTGCCACTTAATTCTTAATCACGTTACTGTGAGTTGTGTGCCACAGCTGTTCATGTGGAGAAGATTCCCGTGTTCCTTACCGCACCGTGAGCTCCTTAGGACTGGGGGTTGTGGGACTTCCCTGGTGGGCCAGTGTCTAAGACTCTGCACTCTCCACGCAGGGGGCACTGGGTTCAGTCCCTGGTCAGGGAACTAGAGCCCACATGCTGCAAATAAAAACTGGAGCAGACAGATAAATAAATATGAAAAAAAAAAAAAAAAAGACTGGGGGTTGTGGTTGATGTCCCTGAATTGTTTTCAGCCGCTGCTCCTTGAAAGCATTCAGAAGTGACAAGACCCCAAGTCAAGGGTGCTCTAAGCCGGAGCACCGTGTGCTCACTGGGGTTCCTGCCCTGGCGCGTGCAGCAAAGAGCCCAAAGGATGGGAAGATAAGGGAGAAAAGGGGCTTCATGGATGTTCGAACATCCATTTGACATTGTTGCCATTAAGAAATGGGGTCTATGTCTCCTCCCCTTGAATTTAGGCCAGCCTTAGGGGACTGGTTGACCAATAGAAATGGCAGAAGTGATGCTATGTGACTTGGCAGCTGGGTCATAGAAGGTTGTAGAATTTCTGCCTGGTTCACTGAGCACTCATGCAGCAGGAGCTTTGGACCTCCTTGTAAGGAGTCCTGCCACCCCAGGTCACGACTCCGTGGGGAGGCCCAAACTAGCCCAACAGAGATCACACAAAGATGCCCTGGAGGCAGAGAGATGCCTCCAGCCCCCCAAGCTGATCCAGCTCCAGCCCCCCAGCTGATCCAGCTCCAGCACCGTCAGCCTGCTGTTGTTGAGTCGCTAGGTTGTATCCAGCTCTTTTGTGACCCCGTGGACCACAGCCTGCCAGTCTCCTCTGTCCGTGGAATTCTCCAGGCAAGAATACTGGGGTGGGTTGCCATTTTCTTCTCCAGGGGATCTTCCTGACCCAGGGACTGAACCCACGTCTCCTGCACATGTCTCCTGCATTGCAGGCGGATTCTTTACTGGTGAGCCACCAGAAAGCCACTATCTGTCCATAACCAGATAAGAGATGTCAAGCCAGAGCCTCGCAGCTGAGCCCTTCTGGAATTCCTGACCCAGGAAAACCATGAGAGATAAGATTATCACTGTTGGATTAAACCACTAGACTTTGAGTGATTTGTTATGCAACAACAGATGGCTGATCTAGACCCCTCACCTTCCTTTTAAAACAAATGACTTGTGTCCAAGATCATACACCTTGTGACAGAGCCGCTGCTTTGAGCTTAGCTTGGGGCTTTTTGCCAGCTGTTGGTTAAGCGTTAGTATCTCTAAAGCTCCAAAAAGTCAATCAAGACACAAAGGAGAAGACCCAGGGAGGGCATCCTGAGCCCAGGAGCATCCCCCTGCATAGCTGGGCACTGGGGTGCCTCTTGCCTGCCCTTAACTGTGACAATATTTGGGTTTGTCCTTGGAGCCTGTCGTCTACCTTTCTGCACATTCTCTCATGCTCAGGAACCCCAAGTCCTGGAGAGGAACCCCAAGTCCTGGAGAGCAGTGACGGCCCCTACTTGTGTATTTACACTTAAAGATCGCTTCCATTACCCACTCCGGTATTCTTGCCTGGAGAATCCCATGGACGGAGGAGCCTGGCGGGCTACAGTCCATGGGGTCACCAAGAGTTGGGCACAACTGAGGCAACTTAGCATCACTTCCATTTGCTGAACATTTACTGTATGCAGGCTCAGCACTATGTGCTTTGCATATACTAACCTCATTTAGTCCTTCCAGGGGCCCTTCCTGGTATGTGTCATCTCTCCTGCTGCTGATGAGCTTGGCGTGACCTGCCTCTTGTCCATCTGTCTGCCTTGTCAGAAATATGTTCACCCTTCCCCCATCCACCACGGTCCTGCCAGCCCCCTTCACCTGGGCCGCTCCCACTTACCCTCGGGGGGGTTCTCAGTGTAAATGTCACCTCCTCCAGGAAAGCCTCCCAATGCTAAGGGAGGTCCTCCTGTGACTACGATGAAGGGTACTCAACTATGCTGCCCCCAAATAGGCCACTTTGACAAAAGGACTATTTTGAGCTAAAGACACTAAAAAACTCGAAAAACAAAAACCCCAAGAAACAAAACAGAAAAACCCAAACACCAGCAAGTGCAAGGCGGGCATTCTAACCTCCCCTTTGCCTCCTGAAAGCAGGAGATAAAACTCCTGTGTGAAAAATGTCCTCCTTGTACCTGGAGGAAAAATTATTCTTAACGTCAGAGATAGTCAAGGCCAAGAAAACTCTGTACAAACAAACATTATTAAGATAACTCTTATCAGTCTTTAGCTTTCTTCACCCCCATATATTTTAATTACTTTTCCACAATTCCGTCTTTGTTCAAAAGCATGTAGGCTTTGGACAAAAGCATGTAGATTTTGCTGCTTCCTTGGGTGTTTATCTTCCTGTGGAGGCTCCATGTGCATGAAACAATCTGTATGCTTTCCTCCTGTTAATCTGTTTTATGTCCCTTTAATTCTCAGGCTCAGCCAGAGCCCTGAGGAGGGTAGAGATAAAGTTTTACCTCCTCTCCAATGACATGCTCCCTCCTGCTGCCCTTTTCAAGCACTCATACAATTGAGATTACCTATATTGTGCAAGTGTCTTTTAATGCCCTCTTTCTGATGCTAGATGTAAGATCTATGCAGGCGTGCTAAGTTGCTTCAGTCATGGGACCCTCTGGACTGTAGCTATCCAGTCTCCTCTGTCCATGGGGATTCTCCAGGCAAGAACACTGAAGTGGGTTGCCATGCCCTCCTCCAGGGGATCTTCCCAACCCAGGGATCGAACCCACATTCTTCTTCATTGGCAGGTGGTTCTTTGCAACTAGCGCCACCTGGGTCCATAAGGGCTGTTTATTCTTTCATACCCAGCACTTAGCACAGTGCCTGGCAGACCCCTGGATCCTGGTCAGCAAGTCAGGAAACCAAGCTCAGGGTCATGCATGTTAAAGCCCGAGGTTAAGCAATAACCGACTGACCAGGATTCCAGCCTGAGGTTCATCCTGGCCCTGGGGCGGGGGGTGTGGTCTGCTCAGCACCTTTCGAACTACATAACTGGTAAGGGACCCCAAAAAGCCCAAAGGAGAAATACTCACATCACAGCCTTCAGGGAGCAGCTGTTCCTGGTGAATTCATAACTATGCACCTGCTTCCAGGGAAGGGTTTTCTGGCTGTATTGGAAACAGCAGAACTTGGCCACATCACTGCCACCTTAGAGGAAAAGAAAAAAAAAAGAGAGGAAAGATCTTGGAGCTGGCCCTTTGCTTCCATCCCTGGTCAGCCTGGGAAGGGAGTGGGGCAGCTCCGTACGTGTGGCAGCTCCGAGATCGACACTCAGGATAAGAACCAGGAAAAGACAGGAAGCTAAAGGGAAGTTCTTCATCGTGGTGCAAGCTGGGTCCTTCAGAGCCTTCTTTTTAATTCCTCTGTCTCGTCAGGAACCCTCTTTTATGGGGCTGAGCCAACCCTGGAGATGATAGTTCCAGAGAATTTTATGGTTGATCACAAAAGCAGCTCTTTTGACCCTTCAGTGGGAAGCAACCTTATATCTGTGGAAAGGAGACTGGAAAGTCAGGAGGTATCATGGGAGGGGAGGAGCCAGGACGCCATGAAAGTCTCTCAGCCAGTGGAATGGTTTGAGTCAACAGTGATTATTTTAGAAGCAAAAACAGAGGAAATGAAATAAGAATTCTGGTGAACTGACCTCAGTTGCTTTTATAAATCAATGATTGTTCCAGATAGATGTCTGGTTCTTGGCCAAAGCTTTCATGGTTTCTGAAGTATTGATTGTTCTCAGGGACATCTGGACAGTCTCAGGAGAGGAGCGTAGAGCAGTGTGATTACACAATGGATGTCCAAGAATGATGCTCCAGGTATGTGCCCTTCCTAGCATCCCAGTGCTGCAACATCACCTCATAGGTGATACGCCAGGGCTGCTTGAGGGGGGCGCTTAGGGGAATCTCATCCAGTTTAGAGGGTCTCAGAGTCTGTTAGAACATCACAACCATCTGGAATGTTGAAATAATCCCCAGTGGCCAGTGATTTAGTGAATTATGCCTGCACAGTAAAGCCTCTATAAGCATCCCCGAAGAGGACTTCCCTGGTGGTCCAGTGGTTAAGAATCTGCCTGCCAATGCAGGGGACGTAGGTTCGATCCCTGCTTCTGGAAGATTCCACATGTTGTGGGGCAGCTAAGCCCATGGACCACAACTACCGAGCCCGGGAACCGCAGCTGCTGAGGCCACGAGCTGCAACTACGGAAGCCCGCGAGCTCTAGAGCCTGCGCCCCACAGCAGGGGAAGCCGCCGCAGTGAGAAGCCCACACCCCCACAGCCAGCGAGCAGAGCCACCCACCGCAAATACAGAAAAGCCCGAGCAGCAGTGGAGCCCCAGAGCGGCCGAAAATAAGTAACAGTAATTAAAAAGAGGCAGACAAAGGAGGGAGGTGGCATGGGTCTGTCGGGAAGACCTCCCAGGGTCCTGTCCAGTTACAAGGTGGTGGGCTTGTAATGGGCGTCTGAAGTGTGGGTGCAATCTTGGACTGAGCCCTTAGCCTGTGGGATCTGAAACAATCTCCAGGTAGACAGAGTCCGAAGTGAGTAAACTGTAGGGTACTCAGCTGGTGTCTGAGAATTGCTGGGTGTGAGGAAAACCCTCCCACATCTTCATCAGAAGTAAAGTATGCAGAGTACCGCGTTTCACTGAGTAGACAGGAAACAAAGGTCCTTTCCCCCCTTTCAGCTCTAAATCAATGATTGGTATCCTGTTAAGAAGTTCCATATGAAGAGGTAGAGAGACACACAGGGAAAACGGCCATGTGAAAACAAAGGCAAAAATTGGAATGATGCCATTCCAAGCCCAGGAACACTCAAGAACACTTCCAAAAGATAAAAACACAGAGAGATTCCCCGCTGGAAATTTCAGGGGGGTGTATGACCCTCTTGACACCTTAGCCTCTAGAACCTAATTTCTGTTGTTTTCAGCCATATGGTTTGTGATAATTTGTTCCAGAAGCCCTGAGTAACAAATACAACGTGTAGCTGTAAGGTCTAGAATTCGGAATTTCTAAGGAACACTATAAGTCAACAAGGAAGACACAGATAACCCAATAGAAAAAAGGGACGGAAACTTTATAAAAGAGGAAACCCTAATGGCGAAGGAAAAGGGGCTGTTTAAGTGAGTCATTCAGTTCAGTTCAATCGCTCAGTCGTGTCCGACTCTTTGCGACCCCATGAATCGCAGCACGCCAGGCCTCTCTGTCCATCACCAACTCCCGGAGTTCGCTCAGACTCACGTCCATCGAGTCTGTGATGCCATCCAGCCATCTCATCCTCTGTTGTCCCCTTCTCCTCCTGCCCTCAATCCCTCCCAGCATCAGTCTTTTCCAATGAGTCAACTCTTTGCATGAGGTGGCCAAAGTACTGGAGTTTCAGCTTTAGCATCATTCCTTCCAAGGAAATCCCAGGGTTGATCTCCTTCAGAATGGACTGATTGTATCTCCTTGCAGTCCAAGGGACTCTCAGAAATGCAAACAAACTAGAATGAGAATGGGCTATTACTCACACCCCTATCAGAATGACTAAAATGAAAAAGATGGAATATACTCAGTATGAGAATGTGGTGCACTGGAAACTCACGTATTGCCAGTGGGAGTGGAAATTCTTGGCAGTATTTGCTAAAAATGAACATATACCGATTCTACTCCTGGGTGTATATCCATCAGAAATGTGTACATCCACGCGCCTAAAGACATTGCTTGTAATAGCCTCAGGCTGGAAACTAGGAAAAGTATCCATCAACGGGGAATGGAAAATCAGTCGTGGTTTATGAATGTAATATAATACCATACAACAATGAGAATTACACACAACCAATGAGCGCTGGTGGCTCAGCGGTGAAGAATCCACCTGCAATTCGGGAGATGCATGTTCGATCCCTGGGTTGGGAAGATCCCCTGGAGAAGGAAATGGCAACCCACTCCAGTAGTCTTGCCTGGGAAATCCCATGGACAGGGGAGCCTGGTGGGGTACAGTCCATGGGGCTGCAGAGTCCGACACAACTGAGGGACTAAACCACCACATGTGGAAAAGTATCTTATGACCAGTGTTGAAGGAAAGAAGCCAGACATGAACGAGATAGGGTTCCTTGTATGTAAAGCACCAAATAAGCAAAACTAACCCTTTACGATGGAAATCAGAAT
>SJYX01023199.1:0-10903 GCA_006410675.1 Oreotragus oreotragus
TGGCATGCTGCAGTCCATGGGGTTGCAAAGAGTCAGACATGACTGAGCAACTGAACTGAACTGAACTGATATTTTAAAACTTTTAAATTATCAAGAAAAGAGAAGAGTAAGAGGCTTTAAAAACACTTATAATTAGGAGGAAGTGCATTATAGTTCTACTTTCTATGAATTTTTTTATTATTTCTATACAATTTCTTCAACATTCCCTGTATCTTTATTCCTATCTCAAAAACACTAATAGTGCAATTTTAAAGATCTATGGGATAAAAAATTTAATGAAATATCCCTATGAAATGAAAGCAATTTCCCCCTAATTTATCTCTTCTATAATTTAACAGGTCAGTGTATCTCAGTATCCTGAAGGAGGAAAGGGCAACTCACTCCAGGATTTGTGCCTGAAAAACTCCATGGACAGAGGAGCCTGGTGGACTACAGTCCATGGGGTCGCAAAGAGTCGATCACGACTGAGCCACTGAGCATGCATGCAGGCATCTCTATGTAACACAGAAAATGTTGAGTTAAAAATCTGTGAAGTTTGAAATACCTGTAACTGCATGCATGTAGGGCTTTCTCTAAGAAGATTACCATACTTACGTAAGAAATGAAATTGTTTATGAAGCAAATACTTTTGGGAGCTTATTCAGTGGTTTTTAAAGACTAGGAAGTTTTGTTCTGTAGCTCACTCCAACTAACAGCCTTAATGCTTTACACTATTTTTTAAATGTGTTTGTTTTTACAGCTTAATTCTTACTTTGAGTATTCTCTCTCTCCAGAATTTGAAATGTTAAAAACAATTAGAAAAAGAAAGTACATTTTGGAATGAATCAAAATAAATTCTATAGGGACTTCCTTGGTGTTCCAGTGGTTGAAGTGAAGTTGCTCAGTCGTGTCCAACTCTTTGCGACCCCATAGACTGGGGCCTACCAGGCTCCTCTGTCCATGGGATTTTCTAGGCAATAGTCCTGGAGTGGATTGCCATTTCCTTCTCCAGGTGATCTTCCCAACCCAGGGCTCGAACCTGGGTCTCCTGCATTGTAGACAGACGCTTTACCGTCTGAGCCACCAGGGAACCCACAATCTGATGCAGGGGAGACAGGGTCTGTCTCTGACTGGAGAACTAATTCCCACATGATGTTGGGCAACTAAGTTTGCTTGCCACAACTAGAGAAAGCGGCGCAGTGAAGACCCAGTGTGGCCAAAAATAATAAATGCATAAAACTCATATTCGAAGAGGAATTGATGATATAATAGTAAGTGCTGCTTACTTTTTAGTGATCTGTTTGGGAGTTGGTGGATTTTTAAATATTTAAAGTATTTTATAAAACACAGATACAAACTGTACAAGATTTGGTCTCAGAAATTACAAAGTACTATTATAGAGGAATCCACTGTTCCAGAAATTTGGATCAGAAAAATGCTGAAAACTATTTCTGTACCTTTATACCCAAACTTCCCAGGTGGCGCTCATGGTAAAGACCCTGCTTGCCAGGGTAACAGAGGTTAAGAGACGTGAGTTCAATGCCTGAGTTGGGAAGATCCCCTGAAGGAGAGCATGGCAACCCACTCCAGTATTCTTTCCTGGAGAATTCCATGGACAGAGGAGCCTAGCAGGCTACAGCCCATAGAAGTGCACAGAGTCGAATATGATTGAAGCGACTTAGCACGCAGGCACCATAATTATAGATTTCATTGGATACATTCTTTAAAACAGGCGGCGACATATTCATACAGAATGAAGTAATCAGAAAGCAAAAAACAAACTTCGTATATTAATGCACGTGTATGGAATCTAGAAAGATGGTACAGATGAGCCTGTCTGCAGGGCAGGAATAGAGATGCAGATGTAGATAATGGCTAAGTGGACACGGGAGAGGGGGGAATGGATTGACGTATACTACACACTACTGTGTGTAGAACAGATAGCTAGTGGGAAGCTGCTGTATAGCACGGAGAACTCAGCTCTGTGCTCTGCGATGACCTAGAGAGGTGTAATGGGGGAGGTGGGAGCGAGAGGAGGCTCCAGACGCAAGGCATTCGAGTATACATATAGCTGATTTACTTTGCTGTACAGCAGAAACGAATACAACATTGTAAAGCAATTATATGCCAATTAAAAAAAAGTATGACAGATTTTTGTAGCCAATGCAAATGCTGTAATTTTTACAGTATTTAAAATTAAGTTTCTAAATTCCAAAGAATTAAGTTTCAAATGAATATGAAAAGGTAGTTCTTGCATATGTGCTCAAAAATACAAATACTAACACCAAATTATGGCTAATATGCTAAATCTGTTTTAGATTATAAATCAGTGCATCCAAGAGAAATGACTGGAGTCGCCCTACTTTCTCCTTCCCAGTCTTCTCCTCTGGGCATTTATGTCAGATGACGTAGGAATGTGCAGAATTAGCATTCACTGGCTACTCACTGGTTGTGCAGTATTCTCTCTGATTTGAATGATCTCAACTGTTTTTTTTTTTTTTTTCTCTCTCATCTGTTTATGGGTCAAATATACAAAAACTCAAAGCATGTTGATCCTGGTGAAATTTAGCAGAGAAAAACAGCTTTGGCCACAGAAACTTGAAGAGCTATACTGAAGGGGAAAAAACTGGACATTTTCTCTTCCTGGAGAGGAGCTGGATAGGATTCTAACTTCAATTTCCAATATGTTTCTAAAGGCTGGACCTTACTTAGGTAGTCTCATCTTAGGCCAAAATAAACAATTTTCCATATTTGTAGCACAGTATTACTGCTCTGTAAGTTAACTAATTCAGGAAAACTGGAAATGACATTATATGTAAGGAACTCTTTCACATCTGTACCCAAGTCTGAATTGGTAGTTTCTGAAAACAGGTATCATCTTCATGCTGCTACTACTGCTAAGTCACTTCAGTCGTGTTCGACTCTGCAGGGGGAAAAGCACATTATTCTTTATGTACGTGTACACACATATTCACATATGCTGCTGCTGCTGCTGCTAAGTCACTTCAGTCGTGTCCAACTCTGTGCAAGCCCATAGACGGCAGCCCACCAGGCTACGCTGTCAATGGGACTCTCCAGGCAAGAACACTGGAGTGGGTTGCCATTTCCTTCTCCAATGCATGAAAGTGAAAAGTGAAAGTGAAGTCTCTCAGTCGTGTCCAACTCTTCACAACCCCATGGGCTGCAGCTTACCAGGCTCCTCCGCCCATGGGATTTTCCAGGCAAGAGTACTGGAGTGGGTTGCCATTGCCTTCTCCGATATTCACATATGGCAAAGTATAATTTGGAAAAATTTTGTTAAGATGTATAGGAAGATTGGGGCTTCCCAGATGGTGAAAAATCTGCCCGCCAATGCAGGAGGCTCACTATACAGAGGTTCGATCCCTGGGTCAGGAAGATCCCCTGGAGTAGGAAATGGCAACCCACGCCAGTATTCTTGCCTGGAGAATCCCATGGACAGAGGAATCTAGTCGGCTACAGACCATGGGGTAGCAAAGAGTCAGACACTGAGCCTGCAAGCATAGGAAGATTACCTTTGTATTTAGAATACTGACCCAGCAAGGCTTGTAGCATATATCCATAAAGCAAATTAATTATCGTCTTCTACTACTCTTTCTGTGAGACTGGTTCTTCCCTTGTCCTTGGATGAAAACTTAAGCAGTCTTCATAGTTTTTCCAGTCATTCTTATCTATTAGAAACAGTTATTTGGTTATTCAAATTTTCATCTCATTATAACAATCAATGAGACAGGCTTGTTGGGGGGCCCTTCCCTGGTGGCTCAGTTGGCAAGAATCTACCTGCAATGAAGAAGACCTGGGCTTGATCCCTCAGTCAGGAAGATCCCCTGGAGAAGGGAAGAGCACCCCACTTCAGTATTCTTGCCTGGAGAATCCCATGGACAGAGGAGCCTGGCAGGCTACAGTCCATGGGGTTGCAAAGAGTCTGACATGACTGAGTGACTAACACACACACATATAACAATCAAAGTAAGAAGTCACAACTTAATTCTGGCTTTCTGGTAAAGGCTTGTCTCCTTACCCCCTGTCTTCAGGCCAGTTGCAGGCGTGAAGCTCACCGTCGCAGAGGCAGAGAAAGGAGGGTGCTGTCTGCTGCTTCTCTCTGTCCTCCTGGGGATGCTCCAGCTCCACATCTCAGTCAGACCTGCAGACTCCCACCCCCAAGGTTAAGAGTGTGGGGATCGAGGGGACTTAATGGACAGCTTACCGGAAAAGTTCTTACTAAATTGGTACGACAGTACCATTCATGATCTAGTATAGAAACTTTCTGGACTTGGCAGATGTTTAAAACTGACTCTTTTTCTTTCTTTAAAATATTTATTTTATGTAAATAAAGTGGCTGCGCCACTTCTTAGCGGTGGCACGTGGGATCTTTGCTCTTCGTTGCCGCATGTGGAATCTTTAGTTGCGGCATGCAAACTCTTAGTTGAAGCATGTGAACTCTGAGTTGCAGCATGTGGAATCTCATTCCCTTGTGGAGAGTGAAGTCTTAGCCACTGGACCACGATGGAAGTCTCTTAAAATTGACACTTTCTCATTTTGCATTTTCATGGGTTCTTCCAAGATCCACTCTACTCTCCCTGTGGGTTCCCATGGCAAGAGCTAATGCATCTCTATTTTCTACTGTTCTTTAGCTTTCTTTATTTATTTGGCTTCTTTCTGCAGAGGACTATTTTTACCTCTTGGCTATTCTTCGGGGCATAATCTAACAAGACCCCATGCTGGCTTCCTAAATGAGTGGCTTTCCAAGATTTGGTTCATGGAAAAACCACACTGTTTATCCCAATGGCCTCTGGGAGAAGTATTTTACTGCCAGAATTCAGGAAAACCAGAAATCCTATTACAAAGTGGCCACATGACCCTTTGAGCAACTAACCAACCATTCCAAATGGAAAGTAAACAGTCCCATATTCCCCAGACCTCAGGTTCCCCCATAGTCTCCTTAAAGCCTCCTTTGTTGATTTAGGTTAAGCAGGACTAAGCTCTCTCTCCCTTCCTTGAACTCTGTGAATACAGAGAACTCTGAAAATTCTCTCCTCCAATCACCACTTCTTGATCATTTGAGGACTCAGAAGCAGACAGAATAGTTTAGAGCCCTATAGCCAATTATCTTCTGCTTCTTTTACACATCTGACGGGGTGGTTGTGATCCAAACTTTGGAAGTCCTAGCCAAAACTTCCACAAGTACTATTGTACACTTAAGTGAAAGATATATCCTATGATGTTGTTCAGTCACTCAGTCGTGTCCGACCCTTTGTGGCCCCATGGGCTGAAGCTCACAGGCTTCCCTGTCCTTCACTATCTCCTGGAGTTTCCTTAAACCCATGTCCACTGAGTCAGTGATGCCATCCAACCACCTTATCCTTGCTGGCTGTCTTCTCCTGCCCTCAGTCTTTCCCAGCATCAGGGTTTTCTCCACTTAACTGGCTCTTCACATCAGGTGGCCAAAGTATTAGAGCTTCAGCTTTAGCACCAGTCCTTCCAGGGAATATCCAGGGTTGGTTTCCTTTAGGATTGACTGGTTTGATCTTCTTGTTGTGCAGGGGACTCTCAAGAGTCCTCTCCAACACCACACCTCCAAAGCATCAATTCTTCAGTGCTCAGTCTTCTTCATGGTCTAACTCTCACATCTGTACACAACTACTGGAAAAACCATAACTTTGAAGAGACTGACCTTTGTCAGCAAAGTGATGTCTCTGCTTTTTAATACACTGTCTAGGTTTCTCATAGCTTTTCTTCCAAGGAATAAGCATCTTTTAATCCTAAAAATTTAATATATCCTATACAATAGTTAAATTTTAAAAGTTAAATTTTTTTGTTTTGTTATTACTCTGCTGTGTGTTATTTTTTTGCACTAGACTAGCTGAAATTATTTGTTTACTTCATCTTCCCCCACTCAAAGTGTGACCTTGCCTGTCATATTCATCACATCTCAAATACCCAGCACATAGGGGTCACTTAATATTTATTACATGCTTAACATTTCTATTTCTTTTTCAAAATGCAAATTCTTTTTGAGTATTCAACTACAGGTAGATTCAGTATATCCTCAAAAGGGCCTGTTTATAGTGTTGTTAATTAATTACAGAAACAAAGAAAAGTGAGCTCTGATTTCAGATAAATTCTACTCATACTACTTACCGCTAAGTCAAGACCTCTATTCATGCTGCATGAAGTAAATAAAAAATGTGGAACCATATATTAATATCTCAAACATGTCTTAATTATAAATGAAAGAGAGGATATTGTTGTGTTTCACAAGTTCCAGAAACCATGGGAATTTTTATCCTTTGACTTCAACAGTAGTTCTGTGATTTAACCTAGGCAAGTCTGAACAGGTTTTCACAGCCTTGTGTTTCATTGTATTAAAAGGATATAACACAAGCTTACCTCATCAAGATGCTATGTAAAACAGTTTCTATTTGTTCTAAGTGCTGTGTGATTTTGTGTCTATATTTGTATGGAACAGCACATTTATTACATGATGGCGTCAGAAGAGTTCATGCCACAAAGGACGCCACATTCTTAGAGATACTGGTGGGATTCTATTACCTCTATTAAATTAATTTTGGGGATTGGGTTGCAATTAAGTCTAAAGATAAATTTGGAATTTAGCTAGGTTGAAAAATTGTCTCAGACCATTTTAAATTGTGTCTTTAGAATAAGACTCTTAGATATGTCAGGATAGCCCCAAAACTTTAGTAGAAAATCAGTGAAATACATCTTATAAACTTAAAATTCTATAGTTTATATATCTATTACATAATTAGAATATTGAAGGCACATTCCTTATTTTGGAATGAAAGAGCTTTCTGATATTATTAGCATTCACTTATTTGAAACCCTGTGGAACTCAACATAATAATAGAACACACAAATAGAAAAAAAAGTTGTCCATTTATCCATTCAATTTGAAAGGATTTTCAAAGAAACTGAAACTTAAAATATATGATACAGTTTCATAAAATGCATTGTGTAGAGTTTTTAAAAGAATTTTAAAATATCAAAAGTGCCTTATAGTTACCTTAATATAACTAGAAGTAATATTGTAATAGAATTCAGTAAAATAAAAAATATAATTTAATTTATAAAAGTAGAATTTTTATTTATAAATGTAAACCAGGCTTTAAACATTCTTGACCTATGAAAAAGAAATAGCTTTATGGCATGGATCAAGTCATCTAACCATTTGTATCCTGTGTTCCTAAACTGCAGTGCAAAGGAATGAAATAATTTAGTGGTTCTCAAATAACTCAGTGGTTCTTTGAGATTTCTCAAAGAAGTCTCTCAAGGACTTCTTTACTCTCTTAAAACAGGTGATCTCAATGAGCTCAATTTATATTTGTGAGGATTATATCAATCATTATTACAAAATTAGAAATTAAGACTGAGAAAAACTTGAGAAAAATGTATTCATTTAAAAATAACTATCTCACTGTATGTTAGCATAAACAATATATTTTATGAGAAATAACTATGTTTTCCAAAACAAAATGTTTTTTTTAAGAAGAGTAGCAGTGTTTTGCATGATAAAAAATCTGTTTAATAATGTCTGGCTTAATAAAGAATGGCTGGATTCTTAGATATTTCCCTGCGCTGATTTTCCTGTGATATGTTGTCTTGATTAAAGTATATGAAGAAAATCTGGTCTCATGTAGATACTTGGAAAGGAGATTAAACCTTTAAAACTTTAATATTCTTTTAAGATAATTATGGATATTTTTCTTCATACCACATGGAAGCTTGATACATGATCATTTTTTTAAAGCCCAGCTGCTATGTGAAATCTGTAATCATAGCAATGAATTTTTCATATCAAAGAGTAACAACTTTCTGGAGAGTGGCTTGAAAATGAATAGAGATTATGCCGCCTTTTAGTCTACCACTAAGAGTGATGTGATGAGAGTTTTTTATTCCTTTTTCTTTACTTAACCCCTTTTCATTAGTGAATATTCTTTCATTGTTTTAAAAAAATTTATTTTTGGTGAATTTTCTTAAGACTAGATAATAGCTAAGCAATCTAAACAGATAGGTAGTTTAATAGATATCACAGTAAAATGATGAGTACTGAATATCATCAATTTAATCAGATTCTGTGAGTCTGTCTTGACTGAAAGATAAAAGAAGATCAGTGGGGGAGGGGAGTGGGTGGAACAGAGTTAGTGGTTCAGTACAGTCACAGTAGTAGTAATAATAGAATAATGCTCAGTTCAGTTGTACCAGCAGCCTCATGGGAACCTAGCTTCTAAACCTTTCTTTCAGGATTGAGATGTGCTCCAAATGTCTCTTAGATCAATTTACGATCTGAGTCTTCTTGGTCCTCTCTCAGCAGCCTCCCTTTCTACTTCTGGTGATGACGGCCTCTTGCAGCCTGTATCACCAGATCTCTAATCATCTGTTCCGAGTTGAAGAGTCCAGACGGCAAAGAGTCTGCTGCAATGGAGGAGACCCAGGTTCAGTCCCTGGGTCAGAAAGATCTTCTGGAGAAGGAAATGGCAACCCACTCCAGTATTCTTGCCTGGAACATCCCATGGACAGAGGAACCTGGAGGGCTAGAGTCTATTGGGTTGCAAGGGGTCAGACATGACTGAACGACTAACATCCTTACATTTCTGGGACCTAGAGAAAATGAAATCCAGAGAGGGAGCATCCTGTTCCCCATCTGTTCTATGCCATTAGGACAGACATAAAATAACTCTCCTCAAAATGGCTTTATCCCATTCTTCATTTTGAGAGCTTCTTCTCAGTCTGACACTAGCTGAGAGGTAAAGGAATAGACCTTGTTCTCTGATGATTTAAGGGCCTTACAACTGCACTAGGGAACAGCTATCCAAAGGAGCTCAGCCAGGCATTGCCCTTCTAATGAACTGGACAGTTTTTCAAGGGAATAGATCCAGCTAGCCGGAGAAGGCAATGGCACCCCACTCCAGCACTCTTACCTGGAAAATCCCATGGACGGAGGAGCCTGGTAGGCTGCAGTCCATGGGGTCGCTAAGAGTTGGAAACGACTGAGCGACTTCACTTTCACTTTTCACTTTCATGCATTGGAGAAGGAAATGGCAACCCACTCCATTGTTCTTGCCTGGAGAATCCCAGGGACAGAGGAGCCTAGTGGGCTGCTGTCTATGGGGTCGCACAGAGTCAGACACGACTGAAGCGACTTAGCAGCAGTTAGCAGCCCACTTGCTTTCACTATATAGGTAGCTGGTGACTATTCAAGAGGTTTATGCTTTGGACTTCATTCCAGGAAACTTTCTACCCAGAATTTTGGTCTACCTTACTCTCTTCCTTGATTTCATTTTCTCTCAGTCTAAGCTACTCCTGTGCCTGCATTCTCTTACTCTCTTTAGCCCAATTATTACTTTCTTAATCATGAGCAAAAAAGTTTGATCTTTGCTCCAAAGATTTCAATTCTTCTCTGTGTCTCAGAATCACCTGAGGATATTTACAGAAGCTTTCTTCTAAGGCTGTATCTACCTCTCTCAAGAAACAAAAGCTCTGTGTGTGTGTGTGTGTGTGTGTGTGTGTGTGTGTGTGTGTATGTGTGTGTGTGTGGAAGAGGAAGGAGATGATCACAGGGAACAGTGACCTCCAGGTGAAGAGAGCTAGGCATCAAGGATGGAGGTTTGCTTGGAGGAAGAGTTGTCCTTTTCTCTCTCTTACATTGTTCTGGCTAATTATTTCCCATCCCACTGCCTCTGCAGGGCAGAAAAACACTAGCTCCGGCTCAGTGCCAGCCTAGGGTAATGATACGGTGGCATGTAACAACTAAAGCAGGCAAGCTGACTATGCCCTGAACGTGCGCCCTACTTCTTCACCCACTGCACCCCAACTCTGGCCAGATAATTCCAGCCGAAGCAAACAGTTGCTGCAAAGAACAGTGCCCAGGTTGGTAAAAGTGATAGAAGGTTTCCTAAGAGATAGCATTGCCTGGTAGATCATGGAAAGCGTGGAGAGGGGGAGTGGTCAATTCACATTGCAACATCAAAGATAAAGAAAACATCTTAGAAGATTTCTGCGAGAAAATGCANAGTTGCTGCAAAGAACAGTGCCCAGGTTGGTAAAAGTGATAGAAGGTTTCCTAAGAGATAGCATTGCCTGGTAGATCATGGAAAGCGTGGAGAGGGGGAGTGGTCAATTCACATTGCAACATCAAAGATAAAGAAAACATCTTAGAAGATTTCTGCGAGAAAATGCATATCACCTATAGAGAAACAAAAATCAGCTTGACATTAGCCTTTCATTAGCCACTCTAGGTGCAAGAAGGTAAGAGAGTTAATATTTTCAAAGGATTTTAGCAAAACAACTTTTAACCTAGATTTTTTACTTCTAAGAAAACTACATTTGTAAGGGCTTGATAATACAAGGAGGCAAAAGTTTTTCCCTCAAAAATCTTCTTTGCAGTGACTCTTGGAGGAAATACTCCATCAAGAGAGAAATAAATTCCAGAGAAAACAACTTTATATTTAAAGATGAACAAAATAATATAAAGATAAAAAATAAATTCATTAAGCATTGACTTGAACAGAATGAGAAAGAAGCATTTAAAATATATTTATATCAATTCTGAACAAAAATGCTAGATGATACCAATATGCGCTGGTGAAGGGCTGAGGCAGAACAGAAAGAAATGGGCTGATGCTAAGATCCTTATCTTGTTTGAGGCAAGACATACCTACTGGTAAGTACAACTAATTTGTAGAGACAATTGAGTCTAGTCTTTTGGGTTTTAGGAAGAGACAATAAAGAACAAAATAACACAATTATTCTTGTTATGCAGTCACCAAGTCATGTCTGACTCTCTGCAGCCCCAAGAACTGGAGTACACCAGGGTTCCCTATCCTTCACTATCTCCCTTTGGGAGGATAGGATTGACTGGTTTGATCTCATTGCTGTCCAAGGGACT
>SJYX01023200.1:0-30862 GCA_006410675.1 Oreotragus oreotragus
TGGGGTGGCTGGGGTGAGTTTCTAAATCTCAAGACCCCACACAATGATTTGGGGAACCAAACTCTGGGCGCGCAGAGAGATTCTCCCGTGGAGTAAATTTGTTTGCCATCCTGGGTCTGGAGTCCCTGACACCTAGGTAGGGACACAGAGACTCAGGAGCCGGCATTACACATAGGGAGCCCAAGAAACGGGTTGAATGAGAATGAATTGGCTTGCTATCTTCTTGTATGGATGGATTTCTGGGGGACAAGCCAGGACGCCCCCTTCTCCAGTGTGGGCAGCACTCTTAATTAGACTCGAAGCTTCCAAGCTTTCTTCCAGCAAAAAACAAACGTCTTGCCCTTTTGAAGTTCTTTGCCACTGAGACCCAGGTTCATCTCTTCCTGAAAACCTGATGCTCCAGGGCCAGCCTTCCAAAGCATCTTTATAAGAAATCAAGTCCCCCACCCTTCTTCTAACCATCTTCCAGGCCACTCCACCCCTCTCGAACCTTGGCAGTGAGCTAGCAGAGGCGGAGGGCTGGCCCCACTTCAGTGAACTCCGTACGATAAGAGGATTCAGCCCAGTGCTGGTGAAATAACTTTTCTGAAGTTCCCACGTGTGCCCATTGGGATGAACCCTGCATAAGATGACGATGGGGCCATACTCCTCAGCAACTATTCGTCAGTCCACATATTCCAGAAGCCAAGCACTGTGCTCAAACATTGTAGCTCATCAGTGATCTGGAAGATTCGGATCTCGCCCATGTTAGTTGCCTAAACAGACCAGACACAGACTGCAGACAATGAGAGGCAGAGTCCTCCAGGCAGAAGTGCCCATAGGAAGTGAATGTTACATGTGCCAGCAGGAGCATTTGTGCCCAGAATAGTGGGATTTTGTTCTTGTATATGGTAAAGGAGCTAGTTATGTGTATATTTGAGTTCCCAAGGTGCAAAATAAAAAAATCAGAAGTAGAAAAAAATATTTTCATTTGAGTTTAGAATCCCAGAAAGTCAGAGCTGGAAGGCCCAAATCTTTAGAAAATTTTTAAAAGGAATTTGGGGCCAGGTTTTCAACTTGAATTGATAAAGAGGGAAGAGTAAGATTATATATTTATAAAGAACAAAGACCACAGAGACTGGAAATAGGAAAGTGTTCCCATGGGGTATTGCAAATAACAGGCCTTGCTAGGCTTTTAGAGTCACAAGGCTGAACAGTAAAAGTCAAGGCTGTGCTTGGTGGGGTAGTGGTCGTAAAATGTAGAGGTAATGGATCTAAGGTAACAGGCTAGAAAATAAAGGGAACTCACACTGGTGTGCCAAATGGCAGCAGTAGGCAACAGTAACTGAATTAAATCTTCAAATAGTCATCAGATAGGTACAGATTACCCCAACTTGACATTGAGAATCTGAAACTCAATGGCTGTGCTACCAGGATTGGAAGCAGACCCTGGAAGGTAATATAGTTCTGTTGAACTTCAGGATTAGAAGGGAATTCTAGCCAACTAGAATTAAAATTAAAACTAATTTCTAGCCAAATAGAAATTAAAAGATGCTTGCTCCTTAGAAGAAAAGTTATGACCAACCTAGATAGCATATTAAAAAGCAGAGACATTACTTTGTCAACAAAGGTCCATCTAGTCAAAGCTAGGTTTTTCCAGTAGTCACGTATGGATGTGAGAATTGGAATATAAAGAAAGCTGAGCACTGAAGAATTGATGCTTTTGAACTGTGGTGTTGAAGAAGACTCTTGAGAATCCCTTAGACAGCAAGGAGATCCAACCAGTCCAGATCCAAGCAATCCTAAAGGAGATCAGTCCTGAATGTTCATTGGAAGGACTGATGCTGACGTTGAACCTCCAATACTTTGGCCACCTCACGCAAAGAACTGACTCATTTGAAAAGATCCTGTTGCTGGGAAAGATTGAAGGCGGGAGCAGAAGGGGACAACATGGGATGAGATGGCATCACCGACTCAATGGACATGAGTTTGAGTAAACTCCGAGAGTTGATGATGGACAGGGAGGCCTGGTGTGCTACAGTCCATGGGGTCGCAGAGTCGGACACGACTGAGCGACTGAACTGAACTAACCAACTACATACCTAAACCCCAATGAGCTTGGCCATCTAGTTCCATAGCCACATTTTTATTTTTAAATGGGTGAAGAGACTAAAGTGGTTACATGTAGCACATCCTCTGTTAGCTTGCCTGGTTATTGTCTTTTTCCCCTGTTAGAAAGAGTGAGGCTTTGCACAAGTCACTCAAGAGGCAGCTGAATTTATTCCTATCTTAATGTGGTGAGGGAGGGGTGAGCTTCTATTCCTTGAACAAGGAGGTAACAGAAGGGTCAGAGGTTTAAAGTTAAATAGTAAGGCAGTAAAGCATAGGGTAAAAAGGTGGTAGAAAGTCCAAAAGGAGGGAGACCAGCTAAGAAGATGCTGCTTAAACCAGCCATGAGATGATGAAGGCTTCCATTACTGGAGATGCCTTCCAGCTCCTAGAGAACAAAGTGTGTTCAGAAAGCCAGATAGAGAAGGAAAGCATTATTTGTTCTATATAACCTGAGTAGATGGTATATACACTTAGAGCACCACCATACCAGAGGTCCAAGTCCAGATCCTTGAGACCAGACTCAAATGTTAATAGATTCAAAAAATCTTACAAGGGGAAGGGATAGGGAGTTTGGGATGGACATGTACACACTACTATATTTAAAATGGATAACCAACAGGGACCTACTGTATGGCACGTGGAACTCTGCTCAGGGTTACGTGGCCGCCTGGATGGGAGGGGAGTTGGAGGAAAATGGGTATATGTACATATATGGCTGAATCCTCCCTGTTCACCTGAAACTATCACAAGTGTTTGTTAGCTATACCCTGAAACAAAATAAAAAGTTTTTTTAAAATCTGTAGGTCCCTAGATTATTTTCCAATCAGTAAACATCAACAGTTTAAGAAATAACTGAATGAAATGGAACAAAGCATTCTCAGTATCCACTGAAGATTAGGTTTCCTCGATATTGCATAAAATATAGGGAGGATGCTTTAAAACAGATGTTTTTCCTTACGAACTTAATGACCTCAGTGTAACACAGGAACTAAAAATGTCACATTCTTCAGGTACTAGAATACACATGGAGTATTAGAAGACCCCAGCCACCATTAATACTTCTTCATCTCACTCCAGTCCTAGTCTTTCCAGAGCCTCTGCTCTGGACCACAAGCCCTTTAATCGGAGGCTTGCAGCAGATGTGTTTTGGCATCGCAAGCCAGAGCTCTTCAAGAATCATTGTATTGGAACATTATTGGAATATTAGAATACTTGATTCTAAGCTTGACTCTGAGTCTGCCTGTTGATGTCAGGGCACTTCTAGTCCACTGACTCCTCACTATGTCCCAATCCTTTCTTCATCCCTGTCTTTTCTTCTGTACCTTTTTACCGAGCATGCTGCTGCTGCTGCTAACTTGCTTCAGTCGTGTCCGACTCTGTGCGACCCCATAGACGGCAGCCCACCAGGCTCTCCCGTCCCTGGGATTCTCCAGGCAAGAACACTGCAGTGGGTTGCCATTTCCTTCTCCAATGCATGAAAGTGAAAAGTGAAAGTGAAATCGCTCAGTCATGTCTGACTCTTAGCGACCCCATGGACTGCAGCCCACCAGGCTACTCCGTCCATGGGATTTTCCAGGCAAGAGTACTGGAGTGGGGTGCCATAACCCCACTCCTGGGGCCCATCATTTCAATAACACTCTTTCAATACCCTACACACCCTTGCTTCTTGGTCCTGCCCTCCAGGAGCCCAGCACTGCAGGGGCAGCCACAGAATAGAGCAGATAAATATTAGTTACTATAGTACCATCTTCACCCACCTCAAATGGACCCTCAACATTGCCCATCAATCCTCCTGGTCCATTCACTCTTTTTCTATTTCATTGCCTACAATGACTATTTCAAACGTTCCCCAAACCTTCAGTTCCTCCTGTATCTCCTCCCTTTCTACAGATAATGCAGAGCTCCAACTTTACAGAGAAAACTGCATGAGTTGAATGGGAACAACTCTACTTTCACCTTTTCCCACCAAATCTACTTATACCCACAGGATCCTCTCCTTTCCTCTCTTAGGCAGTCCCTCCACAGGGCCCTGGGTCTAGTCACTCCTTACCTTCAGCTAGTGAGGAAACTCACTACAAATGTTCCCTCTTTTCTACTGTATGTTCAGCAACCCCCTGTACATTCTCTCCAACTTTCCAATACTCAAACCTGGTCCAGCCTCTACTATATATAAATAAAGAAACTAATTACTCTCCTTCAACTGCCTGAGATCTTTGCTTTATAACCATACTTCTGGAGGGTTTCATTTATGCCCCTTCTTGTTTTCTCCCTATTTGATCATCAGTCCATTCCAGTCAGGACCCACCACCATCACTCTAGAAAAATGGAACCTGCTCCAGACACCAGTTACTTTCATACTATTACATCCAATGAACATTGATTGGTCCTCTATCCTACTTGTCCTTGTAAAACCAAAGGAATGGTGGATCATTCCTTCATTCTTGGCTGTTCCTCAGACATTGGTGTGCTGCTCCTAGGAATATATCTTTCATTCATTTTGTACCCTTCCCTCCCAATCTCCTTCTCCAGTATAACTGATTGCGAGTCCCTCCCGTATCTGGGTTGGATTCCTTAATTATATGCACTCGTGTATCTGCATTATTTTTCTTCATATAAAATTTATTCTGATTTATAACTGTACTTTTACTAATGTGATCAGTTGACCAAAATGTGTCTTTCCTTCTATTAGGTGGTAAATTCTAAGCAGTTCATCACTGTGATTCCTATGCTTATCCAGTTCAAATGCTCCTAATACATCATGTCTGACAAAAATTGAAATCTGTTGACTTAATAAATGAATAAACTCTTTCAGTTTATTTATCATTTAAGTTTTAGTTTATTCATTATTTACGTTTCAGCTGTCCTGGAAACTTAGCCATCAAGTGAGACACAAACTGAAAGTCCTTGAGGACAAACTTTATACGCTATTCACCTTTATCCCAGAACCAATGTAAGTCCTAAAAACATAGCAGGTACTCAGAAAAGAAAAAGACAGGTTGACTAAGTGAATGGGCAAAATTCACTAATGGAATGGAATGCCTCTTTATATAAATTTTTAGGCAAACTCCAAATAAAGATCCACAAGCCATATAATTCTTGAAGTGATAATAAAACATTCCAACAACCTTTCCGGCTTTTAAAAAATAAAATGAAGTTTGGTACCAAGCCGGTTGTGTTCCTCATCATCACCTTGAAGTTTCCCCAATTAGGAGGAAACAGAAATAAAATAACATAAACAATATATATAGAAAGTCCACAATACAAAAATTATATACCTTCTTATAATAAAAAGCATATGATGAAAAGAAATTCAGTAAATACTTAGAAGCAGGAGGAATCAAGAAGCACACTTTCTGTCACCTGCAGTTAAGATTTATCTAAATTATTTCTTGTTAGTATATTATGTACATTATAAAATATCCACCAAGAAAGGAATTTTCTGATAACTGGCTCAAATCCTGATTCATTCCCCTCTTGGTCTTTAACTAGCTGGAAATGCTCTTCTTGTCAGGCTTTATTTGCCTCGGTAGACAAGCAAAACACAGAGCAAAGCTGTTCAGTCAAGCAAAATGTTCATTTTTGACAAGTTGAATGTCACACACTTGGTTCAAGGAAAATATACATACCTGAATTATACTAGAAGTCTTCTCACTTGAGTGAAGCTGTTTCAACAATATTCCAGTCCATAGAGACATGTGGCTTCAACTATTACAAACTGTTAAATTATGTGCATAATAAAAAAATGATAGGAAACATAAAGAAGTATGTTTATATCACACAGAAATGACTCAAAACTGTATTTCAAGAAAGTAAACACTGGAAAGCAGCGGTTTTACTGACTCTGCCCCAATTTCATCTCTGTTCTAATTTTGTCTTTTATATGAACACACAGATTTTTTTTTAAATTTTGGCTACTCTATTTCTGTGTTTTTAAATTATAGGCATAAAGATTAGCTGGAACTAGAGTTAGATAAATTAACATTCAGATCGACATATTTAAGATTATTTCTGCTTCCTTCTAAGGGAAAAACGCAGTGTCTCATGAGGGTTATAACTTATCAGCAGACTTATCTTTCCATTCTATAACACTGAGTTACTGGGAAGTGTCTGTGGTCCACCGATTTTCTGGCATCCATATGACTGCATTCATGATACTGTGTTGGTAATGCTCATACTTAATCTCTTGATGTTGGCTTGCAGGAGTCTCAAATATAAAATGTGACAGCATTTGTTTTTCTTACCACATAAAAAATGACATCACAAACTGTTAAGAGGTTAAACCATATATTATGGCTTCATTTCAGAGTCACCGTTTGCGTCATATGACTGCCCAACAGGGACCGAATCTAACACACTTAACATTCCTGCGTCTAATAACATATATAAGCTCCTCTGGGTGAGGCCCATTGGGTGTGGTTTTATCACACAGAAAATCTTATATAATAATAGCCTTTTCACAAAATTGTCATTCTTTCTCCATGTTGAAGGATTTGTCCAAATAACACAGCAAAGGACAACAGAGATTACAAAGAAATCAAGAAGTTGCATTTAGAAACACACATTTTCATTCCATTCATCTTCTCTGGAGAATTCAGATACTGTTTACCTGAACTTGGCAACAATTTTTCCGTAAGTCCGCTAGTCTGTCAACAATGATATTCCGTTTCTGTTTTTGTACAAGCCATTATGAAAATACGTAAAAGAAGTAACATATGTGACCCTTGTTCTGTCAAAATTCATAATTAAAGTTTGCAAAATACATTTATGAAAGAAATTTCCATCCCCCAAATATCTATTCTCCATTTTTTTCTTACGCCCTTTGAAAGCATTATATCCTATCACAGTCATTTTTGTATCCTTAATTCCTACTACACAGCAGGCACTCAATAAATGTTTGATGAATTGCACTGAACAGTTATTTTAATGCAAACCCCAGAGTGGGAACTGCAAGGACAAATCCTGATTCTGCATTTATGACCAGCTTCCCAAAGCCCCTGTCAGAGTATGTCAATGAGCAGAATCCTTATTTCTCTGAAGTCCTGACACAGCACGCTTTGAGATGCACCTTCCACTATCATATAGAAAGTATCAGTGGTTAGTACGTGTTGCATTACTCACACAGTCGTGTCCAACTCTTTGCAACCCCATGGACTGTAACCTGCCAGGTTCGTCTGTCCAGGCAAGAATTCTCCAGGCAAGAATACTGGGTTACCATTTCCTTCTCCAGGGGATCTTCCTGACCCAGAGATAGAACCTGGGTCTCCCACACTGCAGGCAGATTCTTTGCTATCTGAGACACCAGGGAAACCTCCAGTGGTTTCGTAGGTAGTTGTCAAGCCAACTAACTCAACATTTTGTTATAGGAGTTTGCCCTATATATAAAAGAATGCCTTTAAAAAAACTCAAGCCATTTGTGTTTTGGTATATTTTGCTTCATTGCAACGTCATCCAGCCCAGCATCTGTCCATGTTCTCTCTACTTCCATGCACACTGGGCATACGAGAAAGTTGGTAAATGAAATACAGTACTTATTTCTAACCCAGCATCTGACGTTCCTTGATGGTGTCACAAGACCTCCAAAATAAGTCCCAGGTGCTGGGTTGTTTTTTTTTTTTTTTTTTTCTCTTACAAGAGCACCTTAGCAAATACAACAAAAGCAAAGTAATGTCACTGATATACTAAGCAACATTCCACTTTTCAGCCATTGCCTATGACTTGGTATTAAGAGTTTCTGCTTATTATAATCACCTTTGTTTTTAACTTGAAATCAGTGTCTAAACTAAAGGAAAATAGACCTCTTTCTTTTGAAATAAGCTATCCTCAGTTTAACTAGAGGCATGTATAGAAGGCAGTGTGTAAGTTATACCTCCGTTTAATGAGAATACATAAAAACAAAGAATTTTATTTGCTTCTCACTAATGAATTAGCAAAATAATTTCTAGTAAAATAGTTTTCTTAGAATTGGAATAAAACAAAAGGTGATATGAATTTGAAAGCAACTGTTCCTTTTCACCTTCAGTTGTGTGTGTGTGTTAGTCACGTGTAACACTTTGTGACCCCACAATTACTGACAGACACATCTCTACCTGTTCTAACTGCTCCAACAGTCTTACCTGTTGCTCTTCCTGCTCTAAGATTCAACTAACAAGGATCTCAGTATCCATTGGGAAGAATGTGAACATAAAATTTGAAGTATGGCTTATAGTTTTTTCTGAACTGAATACACTGGCAAAAGAAAGGTATTGGCAGGAAAATGAAATTCAGCCAAATCAAAGAGATTTTTGGCAACGATAAAATGAACATGTTTTAGAAGATACTGATCTTTGCTTATAAGATTAAATGAGCTAAAGCTTGTGAAAGTGCTTTGTAAATTGTGAAGCACTATTAAAAACACTTTAAATCATTATTTAGTGGTACACTGCTATGTTCCAGAAGAATTTAAGCCAGCTTGTAAAGATACATGTTTAAAAAATATGTCAAGATATCTAATTAAAGGTAGGTGAGAACATTCACATTCTCAGGGGATGAGGGTTGGGGTGGGATTATTGGCATAGTTCAGGTTCTACTCTGTTTTTCAACACTGTTTGAGTACTGTTACTTAGAGCACGAATTAACTTCATAATTAAATAAAATAATAAAGATATTTCCACTTGGAAAAAAAAATAGATGAGAAAGAAAAACAAGGATATGGCCTTAAAATGGAACCAAGGATGAAGTTAATACAAATGCACATTCCATAAAGAGCTATAGCCACAGTTTTGGCTCTCAACTTGCAGGCAGTCATGAAACCTGATAAATTACAGTGCCCATATGGGGATAAAAGGAAAGAAATCAAACTAGCTACATAGACAAAGTACTACAGGCCTTGACAAAATTTAGAAAAGATCCAGCGTTCCTTTTTATCCTGCCTTATCTAATTTTATCACATATGCCCTTGGGTTTTTCAGCACAGAGTTCTTAGTAGAACATAATACACTAATATACTTGATAGAGGAAATTATTGTTGGGATTCAGAGTGTCTACTTCCTGTAGCAAAATTTCTTGACCATGTTTTTTCCTCTTTAAATTGCATATTTAAACTTTTCAAAGACGAGACGTAAAGATGGGACACAGGAAGAAATTTAGAACGAAGTCTGGAGAAGGCAAGGTAAGTAAGAAATGCAAGTTGTTACCTTGATCCATGGCAGGTAATGGAGGGAAGGAATAGGCCTCTTCCCAGGCCTCATCTGGGCTTTCCACGACATTCAGCCTCAGAGGAATACATGGGAATCCCACAGCTGTCATGAATCAGGATCAAGGGATGGGTAATAGTAACTGTTGTAACAGAGAAATCCTCACATCTCAGTGGTACAACACTACAGCTGTTAAAGATGAATAGGTTAAAATTGGCCAGTTGAATGGTGGCTGGAATATATGAAAAATCCCTTCCGAAAGTCAAGGGAATGTTAAAAAAAATACATATTGTCATAAAAAGCAAGGAATACTGATTCCATTTGGAGCTGAAAGTCAGAAGTGGTCCAAAATTGACAATGACCTAAGAAGAGTCTCCAAGAAACTTTAATTAACCTTCCTTCTCCCAGGACTAGGTTAGACCTCTAGCCAGGTGTTTCCACTCAACTCACTCTCCTCCTCCTACGCTGCCCCTATCTTGTGTGGATCCCACACACTATTGTAATGGTTGTATACTTCTCTGACCCCTAACTAGGCTGTTAGCCTCCAAGAGAGTAAGAATTGTATCTTCTCACCTTGCATCCCCAGCCAGTGCTCAGAGAGTGCCTGGCATGCAGTAGTGCCTATTTGTATTCACTGAAGAAAGGGATGGAGGGGAGGAGAGGTGGAGAGAGAAGCACATGAACTCAGAAAGTTGCTAGACTTTAGAAGATAAAGTCGAGCTGCAATCCTTTAGTTGTATAAGAAAGTAAATGAATTAGAAAGTAAATCACAGGAATGTGATGAATCTAAATTTTTAAGTGCCTTTATGCTGGGGAGAAGGGGGTGGAAGGACAAACTAGGTCTCATTTTTGCTTTTGAGCCTTTCTCTTTGTGCTATTAGGTGAAAATAACATTAACATCTAGGGAAGGAACACATTAGAAGTAAATTGCCAATCTTAATTTATTTAACTATAATATGTAAAACTTTACTTTGGGAGTAAGTGCTATTTGTACTTGGTTCCATCCTTTCAAAAGCATTGAAAAAAAAAAAAAAAGAAATTTGTGAGCAAATATACAGAGCAAACAGCACCTTCTGAAATTCCTGTGCCTTGGATACTATTCCTTAGAGTACCTGAATGTATTCACCCAGGTACATGCGCAAATTATGGTGTTGGCTGTGCAAATAAGGGCACTTTACTTTAGTCATTGATGGAGCCATGTTTGGAATCTTTTCAAAGTCTGCAACAGTCTTATCAGAGATTATAAAGCTCCTTGCTAGCAAGTCATCTTAAGTGAATTCTAGACTTATTTGAGAAAATGAGGCTTATAGTGATACTTACAAAAGAGTAAAAGTTGCGAATTATTTCAGGAATTTGTTCATTTATGTAACATTGGCACTTTCCTAAATGTGTCTACATATATTTTAACAGGAGTTCATTTTCTTCTTGAACTCAGTTCTTAAGACCTAAAACAAAATTAATACACAAACTGAACAAAACCTCCAAAGAAATTCCTGTTATAACCCACTCCATATTAACATCGCATATATTCAAAACTCTAGCCCTTATTGACCTTGATAAAGATAATGTTTGTATTATCTTAATAATACATTTAGGATGCAGTTTTATTTAGCATGGACTAGTATACAAATTGGAGAAGGCAATGGCACCCCACTCCAGTACTCTTGCCTGGAAAATCCCATGGACGGAGGAGCCTGGTGGGCTGCAGTCCATGGGGTTGCTAAGAGTCGGACACAACTGAGCGACTTCACTTTCACTTTTCACTTTCATGCATTGGAGAAGGAAATGGCAGCCCACTCCAGTGTTCTTGCCTGGAGAATCCCAGGGACGGGGGAGCCTGATGGGCTGCCGTCTATGGGGTCACACAGAGTCGGATACGACTGAAGTGACTTAGCAGCAGTATACATGTTTCACAAAAATGTAAGTATGTGATTCTAAAGTACTATTGTCAATTTGGCAACTGTATGTTTATATTTCTATAAGTGATTTTACATATCCACTGTATCCCTTTAATTTCATTAGCGGTCATATATTTCTTGCTGTTATTTTTCTAATTTTGTAACAGACAAACTCACATTCTCAGTTTACTTTGTGTTCTTTTTCCATTCATGAAATCTGTAGTTAAGTCACATTTCAATAAACTGATTTTTCCCTTCTGTGATACTGTGTGCTCTTGAAACCTTAACATCCAAAGAACTCTACCGATCTCCATAGTGAACATGAATTGAGTAGCCAGTTGAATGCATGATCAACATTTGCTTCTCTTCTTTGTTCAAGTGAAGAACTCTGTTAGGGTGTGAAGATTTGGAAACATGTTGGAAGCAATAGCTAAAATTAGAGTCATGAATTATTAGAAGATTTATGTTACCCAGTTTCATCATAGTCAAGAATAATCAAAAGTTCACTGTGAAGTTCACAGGAAGCAACCTAAATGTCGTTAGATGAATGAATAAAGATGATTTTATATATAAAATAAATAACCATCAAGGATCTATTGTATAGCACAGGGAACAATACTCAATATTTTACAGTAACCTATATGATAAAAGTATCTGAAAAAGAATATATATAGTCAATCCTAAAGGAAATCAACCCTGAATATTCACTGGAAGAACTGCTACCGAAGCTGAAGCTCTAATATTTTGGCCACGTGATGCAAAGAGCTGACTCACTGGAAAAGACCGGGATGCCGGGAAAGATTGAAGGCAAGAGGAGAAGAGGGCATGAAAAGATGAGATGCTTAGACAGCATCACCAATTCAATGGGCGTGAATCTGAGCACAGTCTGGGAGATAGTGGAGGACAGAGGAGCCTGGCGTGCTATAGTCCATGAGGTCGAAAGAGTGGCACAGGGCTAAGCAACTGAAGAGTGAATCGCAACAACATATGCATAACAGAATCACTTCGCTGTACAGCTACAACTAACACAATATTGTAAGTCAACTGTACTTCAATTAAAAAAAATAGATGGCAAAAAAAAGTTCACAGTAGAAATGTAAAGATATATTTCAGATTGAGTGAAGCCTTAGTGGTAGCTCAGAGGTTAAAGCATCTGCCTGCAATGTGGGAGAGCTGGGTTTGATCCCTGGGTTGGGAAGATCCCCTGGAGAAGGAAATGGCAACCCGCTCCAGTATTCTTGCCTGGAAAATCCCATGGACAGAGGAGTGTGGCAGCCTACAGTCCATGGCATTGCAAAGAGCTGGACTCCACGGGGTAGCGCAGAGTCGGACACGACTGAGCGACTTCACTTCACTTAGTGCNTCCCCTGGAGAAGGAAATGGCAACCCGCTCCAGTATTCTTGCCTGGAAAATCCCATGGACAGAGGAGTGTGGCAGCCTACAGTCCATGGCATTGCAAAGAGCTGGACTCCACGGGGTAGCGCAGAGTCGGACACGACTGAGCGACTTCACTTCACTTAGTGCTCTCAAGGTGTGTGGTTTATGGACTTTCTGCTTGTTAAAAGTTCATATTCCCAAGTCCTACTTTAACACCTACAAGTCCCAATTTTTGTGTTTTTTAGCAATGTCTCAATCTCCCTTCTCTGTTTTAATATTTTTGAAACAAAAGGTATGCATGATTTGGATAAAAATGGATTATCTAATCAAGATAGATAACAGATTTTTTGATATCCCCCCAAATATTCCAATCTAATGAGTTCTCCCAATTGAGACCAGAAGGGTTCACTGTTTGGGATTCCTCTAAAGGTTGAGGTCTTTTCTAATGTCATCTGCATTCCCCTAGGCTATCAGAAAGGAATCTGAAATGGCTTTCCAGGAAGAGGGTGTGGAATCTGAAATCTTGTTTCTTTCCAAGATCAGGGTGGCTGCCCAGAGGAAATCCCTCACTTTCTGGGATTACATTCCAGTTTCTAAATGTTTGGAAAACATCAGAGTTGACTAGCAAGATGGAGAGCTAGAGAGAAAATGAAGAGGATCTGAACCATGAAGGATTCAGCTAGCTGATTTGGGCGCAGTGCCTGGCTTGAAAGGCAAATGTTTTATTACTTGGCAAGATTCCCACTACATGTCACTCCTTATAGCTTGCATTTCCTAGTTCTTTCATACATCGATTTTGTTAGGCCTCACATTCCTTTCTTCCATTGAAAGACTGAAGACAGTCTTTATAGGTACTAAAGAAGTTCTCTCCCTGTATCTAGGAATGAATGAAAAATACTAGGGTCCATTAAGAATCTCCCTGTATGAATTTACTGTTGTTGGTTCCTACTGATTTCTAAGTTGGAAATGTTAGAAATCCCTTCAACCAACTTAACACCTGCCCAGGTGATTTTTTCCCCCCATTTTTGTTACGCCTATGAAACAGAGCAAACACTGACAGCTTCAGTGGCCAGGAAAGTAATTTAAATAAGTGAGTAAGTCAAATTTAGATCATGGGAAGTGGTAAAAACTATGGCAAAATGGAGAATTGATGTCCAGCCTGAAGGAATTTTAAAAAATTGTACAAGCCAAATAAAACAATGGTTTTTAAATACTGCTGGCATAGGTCCCTGAAAAAGCTTTTCTGAACTTCCCTCTAAAATACCTATGATGATTCAGAAGGAAAAGAAAGATGAAAACCAACAACTATAGTGAAAACCAGTACTACTAGTTATTGCCGGAATTTGTAAAGAATTTCCACTTAAGAGAAAAGTGATGGAGCTGGATAGAAGAATGATCATGCCTACTTAGGAGTCCACAGGAGAACCCTCTTCCTGTTTTTCAGCCAATTCAAACACAAAACTGAGGAACCATCCTTATTTCAAGTGATTATTATTTTTTGTGGGAGGGAGAATGGTTCCCCTTAAGCTCAACCAAAGACTACAACTCCCAGAAAGCTCATGGGCAAGGAACACAAAGTAGGTGCATTGTGAAAGGCTTTACCACACCAGGGAGAGGTCCCATAGAAATCCTCCATCAAACACTCCATGTAGTGCATGTGGGGGAGAAACCGATGGCAGGGGTGGAGGAAGATTCCATTTTACTCCGAGAGAGACGGTAAAGAGGTCAGGAGCAGAATATTTCAAATTGCCTCGTATTCGAATCCACGAATGTACTGTAACTATTTAACCCATTTCCCATTCTAGTAGAGTTGCTTACAATTTGTTCTTCAGTCGCTCAGTCATGCCCCACTCTTTGCAACCCCATGGACTGCAGCACACCAGGTTTCCCTATCTGTCACCATCTCCCTGAGTTTGCTCAAACTCACGTCCATTGAATCGGTGATACCAACCAACCATCTCATTCTCAGTCATCCCCTTCTCTTCCTGCCTTTAATCTTTCCCAGCATCAGGGTCTTTTCCAAAGAGTCGGCTCTTCACATCAGATGGCCAAAGTATTGGAACTTCAGCTTCAGCAATACTTTGATACTTTCCTATAACAAACAAGCCTAAATCTTTTTTTTCCAAATCCTTCTTATCTTTAATATTATAAATTTTCTTCAAGGTAATCATCTACTATTTTATATAGACACAGCTCTCTCACTAATTTCATTTGTTTCATTATTAAATCATTGTTTAGTTTCCCTTTTCAAAAGTGTGAGTTCCTCTACAGATGGATGAAAGACATGGATTACATGAGAGTGGATAACCAGGGTGTAAAACAGTGCCTCATATGCATAGATACCCAATGAATATTCATTGAATGAATGAATGAGAGGTATGGGTAGAGAAGGAGAGTTAGTGGAGTGTCCTGATGGCCAAGTTTGTTAGTTAAGATGTGCCATTTTGCAATAAAGCATCAGCAAAATGCCTTGAGCTGAGAAATGATTTAAGAGGAATTACTGGAGAAGCTTTGAGTATATTGTGTGTGCTGAATTCAGTGGAATTGGTCACCATGTGTGATGATGAGGACCTGGGTAATCACAGTGCAGAGAGTGGCACTTTAACAATATAAATTTCCTAAACTGCCCAACTGTGCAAATTTTAATTATAAAAATAACTTTTTACATGATTAAAAAGCAAATTCCATAAAGACTTTCAAGGTCCTCTCCTGTAAAAAAAAAAAAAAAGAAAAAAAAAAACTCCTTCTCATAAAAGAGGCCAACATAAGCTCAAGGTGTCTGTTTTTTATTCCAATAAATAAAGATACTTTCCTTTTTCTTTTTTTCTGCTGTTGAACTCATATTGAAAGCTTAGTTGAGAAAAGTAGGTCTTAAGGAATCATCTATGATAATTTTTTTTAATTGAGGTAAAACTGATGTACCATATTACATGTTTCAGGTATACAACATGGTGATTCACAATTTTTTAAGGCTGAGCTCATTTATTATATACCATATTGGCTATATTACTTGTACTGTCCTGAATAGCCTTGTAGCTTACTTATGCTACACATAATAGTTTGTACTTTAGTCCTCTACCCCTATCTTGCCCTTCCCCTTTCTCCTCTCTCCACTGGTAACCTCTAGTTTGTACTTTAAAAGATATTTTCCTTTAACTGTGAAGTTCAATGGCTTGTGCCACTGTGGACCTACCAATATTCAAGGAGTCCATGAATCTGAATTCTGCTTCCATTTTCCTACCTGGATCTCTTTGGTGATATTTTGAAAGTCCTTGGCTCTCCTCTTGCATCAGTGCCTATACTTATCAAATAGTGATCGCAGCTTCCACCCACAGGAGTGGTATGAAGATGAATGAGAAAACAGCACTGAGTTCTGGAGCATTTTAATCCAGTGATTCCATTTGAACACCATGCGTTATTGGTGCTGTATCTCATATCTGAACATATTTTATTGTCATAAACTTGCAGAGTAAACTGTAACTTAATTTGGGCAGATTTTGTTACAAAAAGCAAGAAAGAGCAATGAATAGCTCTTTATTCTTCCATGAAATGTGTAGGGTGGGAAGGTGATGAGGGGAAAATCGCTGATAATCTTCTATTGATCTATTTTTGAACATTTCATCCCAGCTTGTTAGTTCCTAGAAGTACATATCACTTTCACCTCCCTGGAGCAACTGCTATTGTACGAGACTAGTGCAGTTTAGAAAGTTTTCAGACACCCCTGGTCCTTTAACCACTCTGTTGACTGAAGCTTTGACTATTTGAAACAAGTCTATTTCTGGTCAATGTAAATTTTTTTTTCTCTTAATCTTAAAAATATCAGCCAGTCTCTCTGTCTAAATAAAATTAAAGATTTGTTTCTTTTCCTCTCTCTCTCTCTTTTTTTTTAGGCCATGCCATAACATTGACATTCAATAAAAAGAAATAATTCTTTTATAACGTTCACTCAACTGGAACTAAACTCACCTTCATGAGAAACAGACCATAATTTCTATCCATGTGCACGATGGAAGAAGCCAGAATCCAGTCAGAGTGAAGACATGCAATGTAACAGTCAAACAGCTAGGATATTAGAAAAGGGATAAAATCATACTTATTCAGTAATTCCATCAGGATTAGCATTAACAGTAATCTGGGCAGGAGTTTTTAATACCCAAATAGTTGGCTCTCTGAAGTTGTCAAAAGAGAGAGAGAGCTTTGTATTACAGGCAGATTTACAACCATCTCCTGGGCATTAGGACCAAAATTCCTGCTAAAATATTTATGTGTCATTTTATCAGATCAGATTTTTAATTCACAGCATACTTCCATACTTGACTAGGGTTCAAAAAAAGGCCCTTTTTAGTAAACAGTAAATATTTTCATATCTATGTTAAAGTTTAGAAACTATTTTACATTGCATTTTATTTTGTTTGGAAGATAATTTGGAAGGCATTTGAATTTGACTTTCTTGATTAAGCCATGCTAAATTACAGTAAACATTTCTTTTATAAATTCAAAGATATTTATGTTGTTTACAAAGCCTCAAGTTGACAAGATGACCTGCTGGGAGAAAAGAAATTAGTGCATTATTTGAGAGATATGAGCATTTTGAATCAGTAGAAACCCAAAATGTCTGTTGGAATAAAAGCACCCACATTCTCTTGACTTTCTTCACAATCAATATGCCACTTTCTACATTGCGGGGAAGCTAACTCATTATTAGCTGGGTGGAGACTATTGACCAATGTCTTCAAAATAAGTTTCATTTTGAAAAGAAAGAAAGGGGATGAATACGCCTCTACATGTGAAATGATAATTGTAAACCTGGAAATCTGGCCTTAAAAACTGATACATCTTGGATCACTTAAGCTCTTTTTATACTGGGAAGAACTTTCCAACATCTTAAACTTCACTGTAATGGCATCTATTTGTTGTGCTGAAACTTTGAACTTCTGATCCCTCTAGATATCTAAAATATGAGATGAGCTCTAAACAACCCTATTTTCCATGTCACATATATTTTGGATATTTTCTAGCTCTGTTTGCCATTGATTACTAAGGAGGTTTGTATTTGACCTAGGACGTGGTCTCATTATAGCCCCATTTTCATGTCTTCCTTGATCAGGGCTAGAATTTAGATTTCAGCGTTTGGATAACCAAAATCACTTATTGCCTGCCAAAAAAGAAAAAAAAGAGAGAGAGAGAAGTAGAGAACATCATAAGAATAGCGTTATGTCTTAGAGTTCAAGCCCCATAACCTTACATCAGCAAAAATGGCACTGACAATGTCATTAGGATTTTTTAAACTTCTCTAAAATACCATAAAATTTGATAGCACAAATATTTCTTAATACAAAAATGTGTTTTCTCAATTCCTATTTTTAACAGGTATCACAATGAGGATTTTCTTAGAAAAGACAGAAGTTTCAATTAAGCTTTGAATGTAAACTTTTCAAATATTTCTCTATATTCTTAATTCAATAAAGGTGATTTAAATGCCAGACACTGTTACAAGGCCTAAGGATTGAGTGATAAGTCAAAGTCCTTGCCCTAGTAGAACTTATTATACTCTAAGAGTGGAGACAGGCGATAAATAATTAAACTAACAAAGAGAGACCATGGCCTGTGTACCCACGGCAGAAGTGTGAAGAGAGACAAAGACAATCAGGCAGTGGTGGGAGGTGGAGGGCTCAGCTCTTTAGGATGAACAGTCAGGGAAGGCTGCTGAAAGAGGTAACATCTGGTCAGAAACCTTCATGAAGCAAGGGAAGGAGTCATGCAAGACATGGGGCAGAATGTTCCAGGGAACAGGAAAACCAATTCTACAGGTTGTAGAATACAACCTCACTTGGCATCATGAAGGAAAAGCAGAAAGGCCAATGCAGCTGGAGCACAATGAGGGAACGAGTGCCAGGAAGTGAGATCCGAGAAGTAGCCAGGGGCCGAATCCTGCAGGGCCTTGAGGTCATAGCAAGGAGTCTGGATTTTATTTTGAGCATCGTGAAAAGTCATTGGTGTATCCTGCACAGAGTAACATGGCCTGGTGTACATTCCGTCACTCACTGTAACTGCAGTGATGGAGTTACTGCATGAATGCAGAAAGGAGTCAGTTGCTGCTGCAGGGATCCAGGCAGGAGGTGGAGGTGACTTGGGATGAGATGACTGTAAGGGAGGTGAAGAGACGCTGTCGGATGCAGGGTTCATTCTGATGAGTGATCCTACTGCTGTTCAGTCACTTAGTCATGCCCCATACGTATGGGAATTCTTTTGTAACCTGGATTCTAGTCCTTTGCTTGTTATATATGTTGAAAATATCTTCTAATACATAGCCTATCTTTTAACTGTTTCTCACTTTCTTTGTTCCAATATTTTAAAATTTTATGAAGCTATTTTTTCCCTTATTAAGTATGTGTAGGTCCTGTTTCTGAACAACTTCTTGACCCAGAGATGTTGTTGTTCAACCACCCAGTCGTGTCCAACTCTTTGTGACCCTCACGGACCACAGCACAGCAGGCCTCTTCGTCCCCCACCATCTCCCCAAGTTTGCCCAAGTTCACGTCCTTTGCATGGGTGATGCCATCCAGCTATCTCATCATCTGATGCCCCATTCGCCTTCTGCCCTCCATCTTTCCCAGCATGAGGGACTTTTCCAATGAGTCAGCTGTTTGCATCAGGTGACCAAAATACTGGAGCTTCTGCTTCAGCATCAGTCCTTCCAATGAGTATTCAGGGTGGATTTCCCTTAAGATTGACTGGTTTGATCTCCTTGCAGTCCAAGGGACTCTCAAGAGTGTTTTTCAGCACCACAGTTCAAAAGCATCGATTCTTCAGCACTCAGCCTTCTTTATGGTCCAACCCTCCCATCCATATGACATGCTAATGAATTGTAGGTGGGGTCTGAGGGAAGGAGTGGTTTCAAGGCTCCCGCGAGTTTTTAGGCCTCAGCAGCCATGGCAAAGAGGAAAAAGTGTAGGAGGGTGGAAAGAAAGCCAGAGCTCCTTTTGGACGTGTGAAGTGTGAGATTCTTCCTGCACGCTGATGGAGAGGAGTAAACTTGGCAGTTGGTATATGCATTTCCTGTGGAGTGTAACAGAGTACCACATACTTAGCAGCTTAGAACATCCACTTATTATCTCTCCGTTTCTGTACGTCAGAATTCTGGGGCCGACTGAGCTGGGTCATTTGCTCGGGGACTCACCAGGATGAAGTCAAGGTGGCGGCCAGGGCTGCGATTCTCATCTGACACTCGGGAGCCTCTTCCAAGCTCACTGGTTGTTGGCTGAATCCATTTCCTTGCAGCTGTAGGACTGAGGCCCGGTTTTCTCACTGGCTCTCAGCACCCCGCGGCTGCTCTCAGTCCTCACTGTTTGGCTCCTGTGGGCGGTCTGCACCGTTGCTGGCTGCAGACCAGCGAGAGCGTACCTCTGATGCTTCACCTTCCTTAAAAAGCTCGCCTGATTAGGTCAGGCCCACTTAAGATGATCTACCATCCGAAGATCTCAAAGCCGACTGCTTAGTATCCCAACAGGAGTGATATCACACTCTGTTCACAGGAGGAGACACCAGGGTACTGGAATCCTAGGGCCACCTTAGAATCCTGCCTCCACAGCTGGATTACTAGGTTATATGAGCCTGGAGCTCGGACATTGTTCAGGGCTGTTACAATCATGGGATTAGATAAAATCACCTCGAGATTGTAAGTGACAAAAAATGATATTAGTATAAAAATAATTATATCTAATGTTTGTTAAATGCATTCTATATGCCAGGCACCATCTAAAAGTCTTACACATTTAACTCTTGCCAGAATACTTTGAACTACCTACAACCAGCATTTCACAAATAAGGATAGTGAAGTCCAGAGAAGTGAATTCACTTGCCTAAACTTATGCTTCTTCTGTTTTAGGTGTAGAGTCAGAATCTGAACCCAGGCAATCTGGCCCCAGAATCTGTGCTTTAATCACTATTCAGTATGGCATCGTCCATCAGAAGAGATGAGTAGAAGGACTGAGACCTGAAGTACCAGTCTTTACATCCAGAAATAAGAGGAGTTAGTAAAAGAAAAAGGGATGGAGCACAGCTTCAGGTAAAAGAGAAAATCAGGAGCATATGGTTTCCTCAGAACCAAATGTAGACAGCATTACAAGGAAAAGAATGATCGGTTGGGCCAAACAGTAATATTTGAAGAAACAAATCTCCCACATTCTCTAAATTTATGGGAGCCAGTGGTAGGAGGAGGGGGATGGTTAGGAATCTGGGATGGGCACATACACCCTGCTATATTTAAAACAAGACCTACTCACTTTATAGCACAGGGAACTCTGCTCAACGCTATGCGGCAGCCTAGATGGGAAGGGAGCTTGCGGGAGAATGGATACATGTATATGTATGGTGAGTCCCTTCTCTGTTCACCTAAAACTATCACATAGTTAATCAGCTATACCCCAATATAAAATTAAAAGTTTAAAAGAAAAAATCTCCCATGTTATCATTCATAAAAGTGTACCAAAATGATTTCATCATTAATGCATTCACTCAGTAAATTCCTATTTGTTTGCTGTGTGCCTAGGAGCAGAGCAGCAACCAAGACAGGCAAGTGCTCTCCTCATGGAGTTTACATGGTAAAGGGGCAAAGGAAATGGCCAAGAAGTATGTAAATAAATGCTTAAATAAGCTCAGTTCATAGTGCTAGGACAAAAATAAAACTGAGCTCAGCGTTAGAGGCAAGTAGGATCGAACACATAAACATTTGCTGTACTTTGTGTATTAGTCTGCTAGGGCTGTCACAACAAAATCACACACTAGGTGACTCAACAACAGATACTTGCTTTCTCACAGTTCCGGAGACTAGAAGTCCATGATCAAGGTGCCACTGGGGTTGGTTTCTGGTGAGACTTCTCTTACTTGTGGATAACTATCTTCTTGCTCTGTCTTCATTGGGTTTCTCCTCTGTGTGTGCATGAGGAAAGAAAGATGGCACTGGTGTTTGTTCCTGTTCTAATAAGGACACCAATCTATCAGATTAAGGCTCCATAAGACCTCATTTAATCTAATCACCTCCCTAAAGGCCCCATCTCCAAATATCAAATTGGGTGTTGGGGCTTCAACATATAAATCTGGAGAAGGGGTACACGATTCAGCCCATAACATTCTTCAACCCCCTAAAAGAACTTGACACAGGTAAGAAAAGAAAAAAGTGAGCCTTTACATAGAAACATTAGAGAAAAGCAGCAAAAAACTGGGGTCCCATATTGAAGAATATGAGTGGTTAAAACAATGGCACCCCACTCCAGTGTTCTTGCCTGGAAAATCCCATGGATGGAGGAGCCTGGTAGGCTGCAGTCCATGGGGTCGCTAAGAGTCAGACATGACTGAGCAACTTCACTTTCACTTTTCACTTTCATGCATTGGAGAAGGAAAGGGCAACTCACTCCAGTGTTCTTGCCTGGAGAATCCCAGGGACAGGGAAGTCTGGTGGGCTGCCGTCTATGGGGTCGCACAGAGTCGGACATGACTGAAGCGACTTAGCAGCAGCAGCAAAACAACTGAGCTCCTAAAGATATAAAAATATTACTAACTGGTACTCACTGGAGAGTTGTGAAATGTTTCAATTAGTGAATTTAAAAGAGAAAGTTCAGTTCAGTCCAGTTCAGTTACTCAGTCGTGTCCGACTCTTTGCAACCCCATGAATCGCAGCACGCCAGGCCTCCCTGTCCATCATCAACTCCCGGAGTTCACTCAGACTCATGTCCATTGAGTCAGTGATGCCATTCAGCCATCTCATCCTCTGTCGTCCCCTTCTTCTCCTGCCCCCAATCCTTCCCAGCATCAAAGCCTTTTCCAATGAGTCAACTCTTCACATGAGGTGGCCAAAGTACTGGAGTTTCAGCTCTAGCATCATTCCTTCCAAAGAAATCCCAGGGTTGATCTCCTTCAGAATGGACTGGTTGGATCTCCTTGCAGTCCAAGGGACTCTCAAGAGTCTTCTCCAAACCACACTTTAAAAGCATCAATTCTTTGGCGCTCAGCCTTCTTCACAGTCCAACTCTCACATCCATACATGACCACTGGAAAACCATAGCCTTGACTAGACGGACCTTAGTCTGCAAAGTAATGTCTCTGCTTTTGAATATACTATCTAGGTTGCTCATAACTTTTCTTCCAAGGAGTAAGCGTCTTTTAATTTCATGGCTGCAATCACCATCTGCAATGATTTTGGAGTCCAAAAAAATAAAGTCTGACACTGTTTCCACTGTTTCCCCATCTATTTCCCATGAAGTGATGGGACCAGATGCCATGATCTTCGTTTTCTGAACATTGAGCTTTAAGCCAACTTTTTCACTCTCCTCTTTCACTTTCATCAAGAGGCTTTTTAGTTCCTCTTCACTTTCTGCCATAAGGGTGGTGTCATCTGCATATCTGAGGTTACTGATATTTCTCACGGCAATCTTGATTCCAGCTTGTGTTTCTTCCAGTTCAGTGTTTCTCATGATGTACTCTGCATATAAATTAAATAAGCAGGGTGACAATATACAGCCTTGACGTACTCCTTTTCCTATCTGGAGCCAGTCTGTTGTTTCATGTCCAGTTCTAACTGTTGCTTCCTGNGTTTCTCACAATGTACTCTGTGTGTAAGTTAAATAAGCAGGGTGACAATATACAGCCTTGACATACTCCTTTTCCTGTTTGGAGCCAGTCTTTTGTTCCATGTCCAGTTCTAACTGTGGCTTCCTGACCTACATATAGGTTTCTCAAGAAGCAGGTCAGGTGGTCTGGTATTCTCATCTCTTTTAGAAGTTTCCACAAATACCCCATGGTACCACTTAAATGTGAAGTCTAAAACACAATACAAATCAACATATTATGAAACAAAAACAGATTCACAGATATAGAGAATAGACTTGTGGTCACCGAGGAGGAGGAAAGGAGGGGAGGGAAGGATTGGGAGCTTGGGATTAGCAGAGGCAAACTACTACATACAGGAAGAAAAACAACAAGGCCCTACTATATAACACAGGGAACTGTATTCAATGTCCTGTGACAAATCAAAATGGAAAAGAACATGAAAAAGAATATATAGTACAGAAGAAATTAACACAATATTGTAAAACTGTACTTCTACAAAAAAAATTTTTTTAAAGGATGAGAAAAGAGTAATGAAAGGAAGTTAGTGCTGTTCATTTTTAAATTCTTTGATTTTATTTTTTAGAAGACTTTGTTTTTCTAGAGCAACTTTAGGTGTATAACTTGAAGGGAGATGCAGACTTCCCATTTATTGCCACGCCACACATGCATAGCCTCCCCCATTATCCACATTGCTCACTGTAATGGTTCTTTCTCTTTTTTTTAACCAGGAATGAACCTACCTTGATGCACCATAATCACTCAACATCCATACTTTACCTTAGGATTCCCTCTTGGTGGTGCACGTCATACGAGTTTGGACAAATATATAATGATATACAGCCATAATAATAATATCATATAGAATACTTTTACTGCCTTAAAGCCACTAGATTTTTTTAAAAATGCATTCTAAACCACATCAATGAACAGTACAGTGCTGAAATAGGCAGGTCAATGGGAAAAGGTAGACAGTCCAGATATGAACCCAAGTGCAAATGAAATAACTTTTATGATAAAGGGAGCATTCCAAATGAGTAGAGAAAATATTCAATAATCACCATTGGGATAAATGGTCAGTCTTTTAGAAAAATAATAAAAGCAGAGCTCCATTTTTCTCTGTACATCAAAAATAAATCCAAGGTGGAGAAAAGGTTTAAATATAAAAGTGAAATTGCAAAAAAGTACTAGAATAAAACAATGAATTTTTGTATAATCTTGTCATGGAGAAAGCTTTTCCTAACTATGACATAAAATCTAGAAGTCATAAAGAAACAATTAATAAATATGACTACTGAAAAATAGAATTAAAAATACAACCAACAAAGTCAAAGGCAACAATCTGGGCAAAAAAATGATTAGCATATATGATATCAGCAAAAATTTCTTGAATATACATATGGAATTTTTAGAAATCTGAAGGAAAAAGCCACCTATAAAGGAATATGAACTGGTAGTTCAGAAAACAAAATATGAAAGCCCCACCACATACACAAAGAATATCCAATCTCACTGCTAATTCAGTAAGTGCAAATTAAGGCATCACCAAGATACCAATTTTTAGTATATTGAGTTGGCAAAACTTTCAAAGTGTGATAACAAACCATGTTGCTGGTGAGAAAACATACACGAAATGGAAATTTCTCGTGGAAATAAATGGTTTGTAACTCTTTCTGAGGAAATCTTGGCAGTAACCTGCCAAAATTTAAGGGTTTATATACTTAATCTAGAGGTTCCTCTTCTAGGAATCTGTCCCACAGACAACAGTCACACAAGAACAGAAAGATGTATAATCAAAGTTGTGTATTTGTTTTATTGTTTAGCTAGTAAAAATAAAGAGTTAAAACAAAAAGTAGATTCTGAAAGAAAGGAAAGAAAACCAAGACTGAAGGAAGGAGAAAGTTCCATATACAATGACAACGGAGTCATGTCCAGTACATATTGTTTAATTGTAAAATGTGCAAACAGTGTAATTTAATACCATCTGTGTAAAAATGAGAGGGAAGTACTTCTACTCTTTGTAGTGTGTTCAACATTTCTGGAAGGCTAGACAGTGGTTAATTCTAGAAAGTATGTCTGGAAATTTTACTTTTTACCTTGCAATCTTCTTTGCTGTTGGGATAGTTTAACCATGGGCAAATACTAATTTTGAAATAAAAAGCTCTTTTTTTCAACTTTTACAAATGAAAAAGAGAAATTCCATATGTTTAAGAAAAGTTTCTGTGGACAACACAGAGTTTTAGTTTTTTACCTCTCTTAAATGATATATTTTCAACTCTATTGAATAAATGAAGATTCTAAATTCAGTTTCTCTAGCATTCTATCTGCCCATCCATTTCTTCCTGGTGATAAATATCTGGTGTAATACATATATTACAAGTATGACATAATATTATAAAATAGGAACTTTCCTGGTGGTCCAGTGGCTAAGACTCTGAATTTCCAATACAGGGGACCCAAATTTGATCTAACTGGGCAGGGAACTAGATCCTACATGCCACAACTGAGTCTGCAAGCCGCAACTAAATATCCCTCATGCCACAACAAAGATCAAACATCTTGTGTGCAGCAAGTAAAACCTGGTGCAGCCAAATAAATCAATATTAAAAAAAAAAAAGGACAGGGGCTTCTCTGGTGCCTCAGTGGTAAAGAATCCGCCTGCCAATGCAGGAGACACGAGTTAGATTCCTGATCTGGGAAGATCCCGCAGGCTGCGGAGCAACTAAGCCCACGAACCACAACTACCGAGCCGGTGCCCTAGAGCCCGGGAACTGCAACTGCTGAAGCCCATGTGCCTAGAGGCCGTGCTCCTCAAGAGGAGCCACTGGAATGAAGAGCCCGTGTACTACAACGAACAACAGTCCCCACTCACTGCAACTAGAGAGAAGCCTGCACAAAGACTCAGCACAGCCAAAGTAATAAGATTACTTTTTAAAAATATCACAAAATAGCAGATACTGAGGAGCTGCCAACTGCATGTGAAACAGTCAGTTTCCCCCAGATTTGTCACTCTCCTGCTTAAACTCTCAGTGGCTCCTGTGCTGAATTCCTTTAGTCTTTGTGGCCCCATGGACTGTAGCCCGCCAGGCTCCTCTGTGCATGGGCTTCTCCAGGCGAGAATACTGGAGTGGGCTGCCACGCTCTCCGCCAGGGGATCTTCCCCACCAGTCTCTTATGTCTCTGCTACTGGCAGGCAGCTTCTTTACCACTAGCACCTCCTTGGTGGCTCAGACGGCAAAGCGTTTGCCTGCAATGTGGGAGATCTAGGTTCAGTCCCTGGGTCAGGAGGGTCTCCCGGAGAAGGAAATGGCACCCCACTCCAGTACTCTTGCCTGGAAAATCCCATGGATGGAGGAGCCTGGTGGGCTACAGTCCATGGGGTCACAAAGAGCTGGACGCGACTGAGTGACTTCACTTTCTTTACCACTAGTGCCACCTGGGAAGCCCAGAGGCTCCCAAGCACCTTCAAATTAAGTCCCTACTCCCAAGCTAGACATTCAATGTGTTTCATCATCTAGCTCCTGTATACATTTGGCCCGAGCTCTTGACACTGCTCTTCCCAGCTCCTAAGAAGCCTGAATTACACTCACACCAAATTATGTGTGGGTTCCCCATTGTAATTCCACACCACAATGCCTTTGAAAATGTATCTTTTCTTGCTTTATACTCATCCTTTGAGACCTGGCTCAGAAATGAGCTCTTCAGGAAAGACATGCCCTAGATCCCCTCTATATTTTATGTGTACCTTTATATCACACTTAACACACTATCCTGCACATATGTAGAGAATCCCCCATCAGCGTGTAAGCCTCATGAATCTCGGTGTGTCTAGCATACAGCACAAGGCCTGATGAGAAGGAGCTGCTCGATGTGTTTTTAAATGAATGGATGGATTTATAAAACATGGATGGTTCAGTGGTTAAGACTTTAACTTTCCAATGCAGGGGATATGGGTGTGACCCCTGGTCAGGGAGCTAAGATTCCACATGCCAAAAGAAACGCTGACATATAAAACAGAAGCAGTATTTTAACAAATTCAATAAAGACTTTAAAAAATAAAATGCCTTAAAAAAAATAAATCAGTTATCCTCTGGATACATTCTGCATTTCTCTTGGGTTCCAGCTCCTCCCTATCTCAGTTCCAGTGCAACAGGCCTCCCCAGGGCATTATAGTGCAGTTCTCATAACAACGACTAGAGTGTCAACCATGCTGCCAGTGCATCTTATGTAGGGAAAGGGTCACTTAAAAGTGCACCAAGTCATCCTGTATGTATCATTTCCCTAGAGAAGGAAATGGCAACCCACTCCAGTATTCTTGCCTGGAAAATCCCATGGACAGAGGAACCTGGTGGGCTGTAGTTCATGGGGTCACAAAGAGTTGGATACCACCGAGCACATGTATCATTTAAATCTTGACATGTACCTGTAGGCAGATGCCTGAGTTTTTCTTCCTTCCCATAGTTAGCCTCTCTCCAAACAAGCTCAGATAGCAACCTGCTTTGTTTGGCAAATTGATGAATGGGGACATGATTCAATACGCCCGATTGTATGACATAGCCAATAGCATTGTCATTTTGTTTACGAGGTGTTGGGTAAAAATACCCAGGAATTTACTTCCAATGGAGGGACCACCTGTTAGCTGGTAACATTCAAGAGGGAAATCTGGGCAGGCAGCTCTCTTGAGAAGTTCCATCACCAGCCTCATTCCCCCTCCCCACCCCCAACCCTGCCCCCAACAAACTGCCTCTTCAAAGCTTGGCAACGCGGGTACCTTAAGCCCTTTGATTGCCTGAGCTGTTCTGCCAGCACCTGGAGAGATGCCCAGTTAGCTCTTCCCCAGCCTGAAGGAGGGCAGAGCTGGACTGAGTGTCAAGCATTGCTTCGGTGGCCAGGAGAGAAGTGGATCTTGATGTAGGGGGAGAAACTAGGGAGAAAAGAAGTGTGAGAGGAGGGATGGGAGGTGGGGAGGAAACACAACTGTTGGGCAGAAAACTCGGCCAGTGCAGCCAGGACCACTCCCACCTTACCTCCAGGCGTCTGGGGTGGATATGCGGGAGGGCTGGAAGGCTAGGGGTTACTACGAAGGAGGTGTGACCCTGTCTGGAAGCTGTGACCCGGCAGGAACGGAGCTGCCCGTATTTGTCTTACCTGCAGCAGCCAGAACAGAGCTGATCAACAGACACCTTCCGAGCTGAGCGGGAAAGGAGGCAATCGGAGGGGGCAACCCAGCAGAAGGCCTGGAGTTTTCCAAGACAAAACAAACCGGAGACTATCCTACAGGTGTAGGGAAAGGATAACTCCTTCTCAGGACTCGCTGTCTGGAAACATGAAACAGCAAGAACAGAACACCAGGCAGGAACCATGTGAGAAAGGGGAAAGGGTGAGGCACAGAGGAGAGGGTCAGAGTCCACGCTGAGGCCAGAGGCGCCAGACACTGCAGCAAAGGACGGACATTCCGTGCACAACCCAATGGCGTGTGCGTCTGCCCGGGGCGGGGCGGGGGCGGGGAGGCCGTCTTGCTGGCCTCGCCGGCAGGCTGGCCTGAGGAAGGCAGCGTCACTTAGGACAAAAATTACTTTCTCTTCTCCTGAAGAGAAACATCTAGAGGAGAGAGCTGAAATGTAACGTAAATCTGTAAAATCTGAAATGACCGGTATGGACTACTGGTGACGAGTGGAAGGAGAGCGGCTGCTGTTCATGCCTTGACTCTCACCACCGTGAGAACATCAGCAGTGTCAGGGGAGGGGCAGCACCAAACTCTTTTCAGACTCTTACGTGCCTACATTGCACTCTATCTTCATTTTGTGTTTGTGCTTTTTTTTTGTTTTGTTTTGGCTGTGCCATGTGGCATGCTGGACCTTGGTTCCCTGAACAGGGATCGAACCTGTGTCCCTTGCATTGGGAGCGAGGATTCTTAACCACCAGATCGCCAGGGAAGTTCCTATACCACACTCAAAAATGAGTCCTGTAACAAAATTAGCCAGTCATGCAAACCAATGGTATGACTCAAGCCCAGAAACAGTGAAGGCAGAATCACCATGGCTTTTTTTTTTTTTTTACAAAATAAGGGTCAAAGGATGTCCTTTGAAATTTGAGATATACTTACAGTACATATTTTAAAAGAATTATTTCACACAGCAAGCAGAAAAAAAGTCTTTAAGTGACTCAGACATAGTTACGAATGACAGAGATACGAATGGCTACTCAACAGAATGATGCTAATTTTTAAGGACAGTCAATCTGTTCTACCAAAGGACTGCAGTTGGGTGACAGGAACACCATTAGCACGTCAGTCAGCTTCCATGTGGCAATCCTTTAATTCCTATGAGACAAATTTCATGAAAATAGTTTGGAAACCAAGTGGTATTACTACTACTACTATGTTATATGTATATTTAAAATATTTTATTGGTTATATTTATTTTTATTTAATTATTTGGCTGCACTGGGTCTTAGTTGTAACATGTGAACTCTTTATTTGCAGCATGTGGGATCTAGTTCCCTGACTAGGGATTGGAATCTGTGCCCCTTGCATTGGGAGCTTGGAGTCTTAGCCACTGGACCACCAGGGAAGTCCCCTAATATTCTCACAAAATTAGGTGCTGTCCCATTCAAGTAACGCTGTATTGACCAAAGAAGATTGACATTAACCATATTCAGGCTAAAATGTTTTTGGAAACAATCCTATGCACAAGTGAAAAGGTTTAAAGATGTATCCTGGAATGGAAGACTTCTTGTATAGATAAGGAAGGCTTTAAAGGAAATGAAAATATGCTGTAAAAAATTCTTAAACATGTAAACAAGTAAAAAATAAATGAAGATGCATGATGCTACGTTGCTTCAGTCCTGTCTGACTCTTTGGGATCCCATGGACTGTAGCCCACCAGACTCCTCTGTCTATCCTGGAATGGAAGACTTCTTGTATAGATAAGGAAGGCTTTAAAGGAAATGAAAATATGCTGTAAAAAATTCTTAAACATGTAAACAAGTAAAAAATAAATGAAGATGCATGATGCTACGTTGCTTCAGTCCTGTCTGACTCTTTGGGATCCCATGGACTGTAGCCCACCAGACTCCTCTGTCCATGGGATTCTCTAGGCAGGGTTGTCATGCCCTCCTCCAGGGGATCTTCCTGACCCAGGGATCAAACCCGCATCTCTTGTGTCTCCTGCATTGGCAGGCGGGTTCTTTACCACTAGTGCCACCTGGGAAGCCCAAAGGAAGATACGTGATACCCAAATAGAAAAATTACAATATCTGTAATGTTAGAAGTAATGACGGAGTCAAAGATATTTACTTCCAGCAGTAGGTAATACCGAGAGACAGGAAATATTAATACTTAAATCCTCATAAATAGTTTGTGGCTTTTAAAAACATCTGGAGGGCCATAAGTGAGTCTGGAGATTTCTCTCGTGGTCCAGCGTGCAATACAAGGGACACTGGGTTGATCACTTGTCGGGGAAGATCCGACATGCTGCGGAGCAACTGAGCTCGTGTGCCACAGCTGCTGAGCCCGCGCTACAGAGCCTGTGCTCTACAAGGGAAGCCAGCGAAATGAGCTCACACACTACAGAACCACCCCTGGTTGCCAGAGAAAGCCCACACGCAGCAATGAAGATCCAGCACAGCCAAAAAGAAATTAATTATTTTGAAATTCTATTTTTTTTTTAAGTAAGTCTGATAGGGCCCCAGGGGTAAATTTGATTGCTTTTTTTTTT
>SJYX01023203.1:14535-47764 GCA_006410675.1 Oreotragus oreotragus
TTTTTTTAAAAAAACTCCTTTCATATTCTGAGTTAAAGTCTCCCTTCCTGTAACATCTACTCTCTAAAGTTTTGGCAGAGGGATCAGAGTCAGACTCTTTTGTCAAAGTAATAAAAAATGTAAACTCTTCAGAAAAACAACCCCCCCAAAAAAAAAAATAATGCTATATTGCAGTGGTTCTTTACTGGAAAGCTTTGTAAAATACCTGCCTGGGTCTCCTATCCTGGAAGGAAGGAATCAGAATCACCGGGCTCAGGTCCAGGTGTCCACATCAAGAAGTTCCCCACATAATTGTGCTGCACCTCAGTAGGTCTCTATAGACATACCCAGCTGTGCAGATGCATATCATATGTTTCATTCTTCATAGGAAGGTATCGTAAGCCTCCTAACTCTCCTCCAAGCTAAACACTGGTCATTGCTTTCCCTTCTGTGTCCTGGTTTCTAGGCTCCTTTTAGCATATTGTTGTACTCCTCTTAGAATCATTGACTTGATGGTATCTCAGATATTATCTGACCCATGTCTCCTGTTTTTCTAGATGCAGACTAAAATAATACTTAGCTTCTGACATAACACTGTGTTCTACAGAAAGAAAATGGTACCATCAACCTACAGTGTTAAGGAAAGGCATCATGGAATTTAAAACTTGGCTAGACACCAAAGAAGAGATATTTAAGTTGAGAATAGTTCAGACAGTTAGACTAGGCAAACATGACTCAAGGGAGTCGAGGAGTTAATCAGTGATGGTTGGTTTAAAACACACACCCACACACGAATTCGATTGCTGTTTCTTGAATCCCATGCATATTTTATCTTGGAGGTAGTAAGTGGCCACTGAAGATTTTGAGAAGGGGTGTGATATAAAGAACTGATTGTTTAAGGGTGAGTGGCTAATACAAGAACACCAGATCCAAGATTATTGGAATAATCCAGTTGTAACGTCTTGACATTAGAAATAAAAGTAAACAATAGAGATGTTGTCAAGTCACAAGATTTGGTGATATTTTGAGAGCCATCATATTCACTGCTAGGAAGAGAGGAAAATGATAGCACTGGCAAGGAAAGACATAAAAACGGGGTTGTTGTTGGGTCACTACATCGTGTCTGACTCTTTGCAGCCCATGGACTGCAGCACCCCGGGCTTGCCCATCCTTCACCATCTCCCTGAGTTTGCTCAGACTCATGTCCATTGAGTCGGTGATGCCATCCAACCATCTCATCCTCTGTCCCCGCCCCTTCTCCTGCCCTCAGTCTTTTCCAACATCCTGGTGTTTTCCAGTGAATCACTTCTTCGCATCAGGTGGCCAAAGTATTGGAGCTCTGGGGAGTTATTTCAAAGTTAGGGTCTGAAAAAAATGCTTGGGACATTGGCTTTATCTAGAATACAACAGCTGATGATTCTGGCCCTCAGCAAAGTGTTGTGTTTCAATAACTATTTTGTAGGCATCCTATGGAAATTTATTTGAAACAGAGAGAATGAGTATATTTTGTAACTGAAGAACTAGAGTCAGATACTGAGCCTGGTGGAGGATTACTTGAGGGAAGAGGGAAACCAGCAAGAGAGGAGTGCTCAGAGACACAGGGACACCGCAGGGGGAGGCGCTGGTGAAGAGCGAAAGGAGGAAGAGGTGCTCACGATGGGTGTCGTGGCCAGGTGCTGACCTCCGTGCACACCTTGAAAGGCCGCACAGAGCCAGGCGTGCTCACTGGCAGCACTCCTCCGTACGTAGATGTAACAGGCACCTGCTGCGCTGCGGGACCTGGCTCGCCGCTCACTCGGCTCTGACAGGGCCAGACGTATTCTCGTACTTAGACCTCAAGATATTTTGCAGTAACAGTTGCAAACTGCATTTTACAGAGGAGGAAACTGAATCAGTGATTTAAAGTATGTTGGCCAAAGTCACAAAGCCAGAAAGCTGGACTCCTGAAACTACTTGTTACAGCATGATTGTTGAATCACTGAAAAATGTTCCTGATCGTTTGTTCAGTAGTATGATGTATCGGCAGTCTTTAGTAGTCATTTAGATTGTGCTTACTCCCTACACGGAGGGCTGGCTAAAGAGAAGAAGATTTGACATTGTTGATTGACACTGGTGCAGTTGGCGATGGATTACATGTTTCTTCTGCCCACGTGCCCCGCACACAGGCATAGGGCACGGGATTGTTGCCGGCACAGTAGAAGGCGTCAGTGGGGCTTTGTTTACCCATTTGTGAAAATAGGAGTAACATCTACCTTCCAGGGTTGCTGTAAGCACTAGATGAAGCAATGCCAATAAGAAGAATAATTAACACTTAGACCTGCTGGCGCATGGCTGGCACTGCTGACGAGCACTGTGTACTCATCAGGGAACCGAGTGTCCGCCGCTCGGTCGTGTCCAGCTCTTCGCAGTCCCAGGAACTGTAGCCCACCAGGCTCTTCTGTCCATGGGAGTTTCCAGGCAGGAGTACTTCAGTGGGTTGCCCCTCCCTTCTCCAGGGGATCTCCCTGACCCAGGGATGGAACCCGGGTCTCCTGCATTGCAGACAGATTGTTTACCAGCTGAGCCACCAGGGAAGCCTTTTTAATCCTTGAATAGCCCTATGAGGTAGGTACTAGCATTATGTTCATTTTAATAGATGAAGAAACAGAGATTAAATAACTTGCCCAAAGTCACACAGCTCGTGAATGACAGAACTGAGCTTCAGTCACATTCCAGACTAGCGCCTAATCACTACACCACACTGCTTCCTTTCAAGAAATGATTAACACAAAAGCCACTAGCCTACTCTGGCACCAAAAAGCTCTGCTCCCTGAGTGTTAGTTTCCCTTTTGTGATACCAGTTCAGAATGTATTTCTTAATGTTCTGTTACTAAAGACTTGGAAAAAAGATAATTTTCATTTTCTAATTGCTTTACACGAATTTCAAAATCTTTTTCCTAGCTCAATGTCAATTGCTGCAAGCCTAGTGAGTGAAGATGCGAAGACCAAATTCTTGAACAAAATGGGCCAGTTGACAACATCGGGCGCCATGCTGGCCAATGTGTTTCAGAGGAAGAAGTAAGAGCGCGAAGGAGGCCCCCAGCAAACACTAAGATGGACCTCAAGCGGACTGGTTCCTTGTACTTGAGTACTTGCCTTTTTTATTTCTCTGTTTTTTGTTCTTGCATCATAATTTTATCTTAACCTCCAAAGACACTTGCACTGCTTTTGGTTATTGCTGTATATCTGTTAATTTTGGAGTTCCAACTGTGGTGATAAAAAAACTGAGCTGATAGTCTGTACCAAGTCCCCCCTCTATGTTCTTGTCTTTCAGAATATTTTTTTTATATATAATATATATATATATACAGTGAATAGTTTTTTTTTTAATTTTTGGATGGGATATTAGCAAATACTTGTATGATACACTAAGCTATTACAATGGTACTTAAAATAATGTAAATTTGAAGTCATTGTTATAAAGTAATAAAAATGGAGATTACTTAAGTATTTAAATTATGGAAGGATGATGCAGGCTTTTTATTGTTTCTTAACTGACTAGAAAGAGCCACCAGCATTACTCTGTGCCTTTTGGACTTCAGTTTGTGTGTCTGTAGGAATTGTGTGCGTTCCATTCACACAGTATTTATAATACTGTAATGAATCTGAATTACAAATCCTACAGTCAGTAGATAATAATGTAACTTTCAACATTTCCTCGCTCTCATGAATATTCTTTAAGTGCTATTTAAATCTCCCCACCACTTATATGAATATAATGGACTTACCTGAGGAAGGAGAGCACGTATTGCATGGGGAGTGGTAACCAAGGTGAATTTTACAAACTGGTGTGTAGTAGATTTAAATGCTCAAACTAAATTTAAGTAAGAAGAGCTAATAATTGTGACTTTTTTTTTTCCCCAAGTGGAAATACAGAAGAAAGTATGGTTCGGATCTAAACGTTAATGCTTATTTGCATAAAACCTTCCATTTAAGGTGATAAATTTTCTGATGAATTTTAATTTCGGAGATTATCTTTTCGTCCTATGTATTACAGAGAGATACAGAAAAGGTCAGGACATTTGGGGGCTGCTTTTTTCCCTCTAGACAGAAAATGACATTGGCTTCCTTACTGTTGGGCTCGGTCATCAGCTTGTCCTTAAAGTCAGTGGCTGTTCTTGTGTTTGATATATATTCCATAGAGTCTTAAGTCAGTGCACAGTTCCCCTGGAATTTGACAGCTGTCTGTCACGTAACGCAACTTGCAATAGAAAAGAGTGATCCAGGACACAGGAGGGAGGCGGGTGGTTTAAGGGTTTAATGTGAGGCCTTTCTGAAAAATACGTATTTTGGTAAAGAGAATTCTTTTTTGAGCACAGCTGATACACATGGGTGACTGTCATGTTTGTTGTATAAACTGGTTTTAATACGCTTGGAATATAGTTGGATTACATTCACTTCCTGGGCAAAGCTAGCTTACCACACATTCAAGCTTATAAAAAATAAATTGCCATAGGCAGAGCCATTTAAAAAGTTTATTCTGAAATTGTTTCTTTAACCTACAGTGAAATAATTGTAAGCTAGTATTTATGGAAACTGTTGGATTCTAGGCATTCCTGAGAAATTGAAAGTGGCTTCCTTTCATGTCAAAAATGTTGATCTATTATAAATAAAATGTCTTTGCATACTTGTTTTGGTTTTGATTTTGGCTATGTGTATTTATTTTCATTTTGAAACACTATATCCTCCAGCCAAGCAAAATGAAATGAGAAACTGTATATTCACTTAAATATATTTTAATTTAGGAATATAATCTCTATAAGTTACCTCGTTTAGTTTACTTTTATTTAAAAAGCATTATGTTGTATAAAATGAAAACATTTCTGAGATGATTTAAAGAAAAAAATGTTTAAATTCTCATTTGCTTTTAACTATAGTAACATTAGTATGTTTGTTACCTGATGAATAAATATAATGTATTTTTAATGTGATAAGTTTTATTAATTTGTGAATCCATTTATCCAAATGCTAACAGGTTTTCATGAAAGGCACCATCCAGCAAGATATGCAGTGTGTTTCGAGTCCCTCTTATTATGCTATTAAACATCTTAATGTCAGTAAGACTTTACATTTATTTTTCCATGGCTTTCTATTGTAAAATCTAGATTCTTCAATGACAAGACAGGCACTAATCATGAAACTGGGTGTGTTCTTCCAAAACAAGCTGGAAAACTCCCATCCTCGCTCTTTTTAAACAGAGGTAAAAATGATAGAAATAAAAGCAAAGTTTGCAAAGTAATGAAGAGTTCATTTGAAATTACGCTCCAAAGCAAGCCAGAGACTAAAGTTTTCCAGAAACCCACAAGGGCTGTAGTTGCCGACTTCTCTGCACCAACCCTAGAATGCTGCGGGAGTGGCAGCAGCACTCTGTGTGTGCGCCTCTGTGCTCAGCATCCTCGACCTTCATCTGTCGGCAGTCAGCACCCCTTGTGAGAGATTACTTGCCAAACATCAGATTAACTGACAACCTGAATGAAATTGTGAATAATTTAAGTAACTTTAATGGGGTATCAATTCAGGTGCTATCAAGCTTCCTTTCCTTATAAGAAAAGAAAAAATGGTTCAAATAAAGAGTCTCTGAACTAAACTAAAGTTTGGGGACGTGAAATCAGTGTGTATTGAGTTGTCTTTTCATGAACCTGCCTTTTAAGATAAACTATTTTAGGCCGTTCAGTTCAGTTCAGTCGCTCAGTCGTGTCCGACCCTTTGTGACCCCATGAATTGCAACACCCCAGGCCTCCCTGTCCGTCACCAACTCCCAGAGTCTACTCAAACTCACATCCATTGAGTCGGTGATGCCATCCAACCATCTCATCCTCTTTCGTCCCCTTCTCCTGCCCCTAATCCCTTCCAGCGTCAGGGTCTTTTCCAATGAGTCAATTATTCGCATGAGGTGGCCAAAGTATTGGAGTTTCAGCTTCAGCATGACTCCTTCCAAAGAACACTCATGACTGATCTTTAGGATGGGCTGGTTGGACCTCCTTGGAGTCCAAGGGACTCAAGAGTCTTCTCCAGCACCACAATTCAAAAGCATCAATTCTTATAGGCCAACTGTCACATGCATACATGACCACTGGAAAAACCAGAGCCTTGTTTGACCTTTAAGAATATAACTTGTCTAGACCCACCTTGTGGATCTTTGAACAGTGATAGCCAACCGCAGCTAACATTTTATGCTGATTACAAGTTCTTAACTATTTTTTGTCTAAATAATGTATACTTATTTTAAGAGGTTTGTAACTGGCTACTCCGATTCCTCAAATTCTTCAGATTGCCCAGGTTAACTATATTCCTACTTTATCTTAGCTGTTAACTCTTACAGGCAAACTGTGAAATAAATTTAGCCTTTCATATGAGTTGACATGTTTGAAAACTTTACAGTGTACCTCATTTGGTTACTATTTTATTTCAGTATATTTAAAAAATAATAGGTTAAAGATATATGTTACTAATAAAAAATAATAAATGTATCTGGTATCTGCAATCAGCGAAATAATTGGATTTTAGACTATTTTCATGCTCTGTTTACCTTTCATCCAGTCCTAACCTAATGTTCTTTTCGTAGAGCCACTATATGTTGATCAGAATTGTGTGGTCTTATACATTTTGAACTCAGCAAAGTATCTGACTGATTGTCTTAACGTCCTTACTTATTTCCAAGGTAAAAAATATGGGTAAATAAAAGCACAAATAAAGCGCTGTGCTGTGTGCTCATGGCCTAAAAAGCTCAGCAGAGCTTGTCTCCTTATCACTGGCTCTGGGCAGCCCCATTTATGAGCAAAACTTACCACATTTTCTAAGCCATTTGTAAATGTAGTAAAACCATGACTTTCTAAAGATTATAAAGTCGTTCACTACTCAACATTTGTATTGTTTATGGAGTACCTATACTGTGCTAGGCACGAGAGGCAATGGATAAGACCAACATAGAACAGAGCTTGCAGCCAGGCAAGGAAACAAACAGGTTGAGAGGGAAGGACTGAGGAAGTCTTACCGTAATTAGGATGAGTACTTTGGAAGGCCTCCGTAAGGTGACATTGTACCTGAGAATTAGGAAGACTGGCTTTACCCACGTGAAAACAGGAAGAGAAAAAAGAGCAATGTGCATAGGCCTTGGAGGGTTTAGGGAATTGGAAAAAGAAGATCAACGTGACTCCAGCAGTTTGAATGTGATGGGGTATCAACAGATTAAACTGGAGAGGGGTATAGCCAGATCACACAAGTTCAATCCCTGGGTCAGGAATATCCCCTGAAGTAGGAAATGGCAACCCATTCCAGTATTCTTGCCTGGAAAATTCCATGGATGGAGAAGCCTGCTGGGCTATAGTCCGTGGGGCCGCAAAGAGCTGGACCTGACTGAGCAGCTTCACTTTCTTCTCACATAGCTGGAGTAGTGCACTGGCTTGATCCAGTTTACATGATGGTTAGACAGGCTTTGGAAGAACGCTTTGGAAAAAGGCAGGAAGAGAGGCTGCAGGAGCTTCCCTGGTGGCACTAGTGGTCAAGAACCCACCTGCCAGTGCAGGAAACACAAGAGAGGATGGTTTGGTCCCTGGGTTGAGAAGATGCCCTGGAGGAGGGCATGGAAACCCACTCCGGCATCCTTGCCTGGAGAATTCCATGGACAGAGGAGCCTGGCGGGCTACAGCCCATGGGGTTGCGAAGAGTTGGACACGACTGAAGCAACTGAGCAAGCGTGCAGAGGCAAGAAGCAAGCAGGCAGAAGCTAAGGCAATGTCTAAGCAAGAGATGGTGGCAGCCTGGACAAAAATGGAGGAAAAGGGCAGAGCTGAGGTAAATTTGGGACGTAACACAGGCATGACAGGTTGGGCATGAAGAGTGAGGGAAAAAGAAAAGTCAGATGTCACTGAGATTTTTGGCTGGATTAACTGAATAAATAATGAGTGATAACAACAGTAAGGAAATTTTAGGCGTGAATCTACAGTTTGATTTGAGATGTGCCAGAATTGAGAGATCTGAGAGGTACCTGTCTCAAGGTCAAGTGAGAAGTTAATTATCCAAGTGTGGGTCTCAACAGAGATCGAGGTTGAAAACACAGATTGTGGAGTCATTGATATTTGACTAAAGCCGTGAAACTAAATGAGATGGCCTGGGCAGAGAGTAACCGTGAAGAGACCCGACTCAGCCCTGAGACACTCCCGTATCTGCAAGTTCACTAGAGCAGGAGGAGCTGCTAAAAGACTCGGGGAAGTGAGGCTGGAGAGAAACAAGAAAGGGTGCTTTCTTGGAAGCAAAGAACACCCCAAGGAGCAGCGGTGGCCCGTTGGCAGTCAGTGGGAGGGTGGATCTAAGATTGGCGGAAGATTAAAGTCACTGATGACGTCAATAGTAAGCTCAGTGGGTCTGTGGAAATAGGCCTGATTGCAGATGGTGAAGAGACACGGGCGGGGTGCCGGCTCTTTGAGGAAGCGTTGCCACAAAGGGGAGCAGAAGCCCTGGCATCTAGAGAGGAACGTGAGGTCCAGGAGAGCTGTGGAGGGGAGTTTTGTAACAGGAGAAATTAGATCTGTACATAGTCTGCTGAGAGCAAGTCGGTAAATTGAGAGAGAACGGTGATGCAGCAGCAAGAGTAGGCAAGGACCGGGAAACACTGAAGTCTTGAGAAGGCAAGAGGGGGTGCGGTCCAGAACACAAACTGCCCTCCACAGCTCTCCTGGACCTCACGTTCCTCTCTAGATGCCAGGGCTTCTGCTCCTCTTTGTGGCAACGCTTCCTGAACGCATCCGGACCCCCTCCGCAGTTGGGGAGAATGGGTGCACTGGAGGTAATTTGGTAGACTGAGTGGTGGGAAGGTTTGGGGTTTTCCGTCTCTTCTCAGTAAAGTATGAAGCAAAGCTGCTAATGTGGCCGGCGTGTGGCAAGTTTTGAAGGTTTGAGGAAAAGGAAGGTGGAAATGGAGGTCTCCAAGAAGAGCAGAGGGTCATGGACACAATCGCTAAACTGCCAAGCAGCTGTGAAAGCTGATTTGAGAATAGTAATTACGAATTTAAAGGCAGGCAATTAACACAATCGTGGTTTGTTGTTGTTGTTTTTTTTTTTCTTACAGACAAAATTAGCTGTTCAGAACAGATGTAAAGTATACATACAATAAAGTAGAACCATGTCTGGGTTTTTCCAGATGCATAAGATGAGGAGAAAAGGATATTAAACCTCTTGCAAAGAAAGTATTATCGTGATGGACCCACAGAATTGAACTGGGAAAGAGGAGAAACAACTGGATGGATGGGGCCAACAATATGTAAGTGAGCTGGAAAGAGCTTCCTTTGAGAGTAGAAGTGAAAAGCAAATACTATACCTGTTCTGTGTCCAGCCTTTAAGGTACAGAGGTTTGTGGAAGCAAAATGGAAAAGCCTGCACTCTAAAGAAGAGCAACGAAGGTGGTGTCTAGGGGTGACGGCGGTTTAGTCCCTGAGTTGCCTCTGACTCTTGCAACCCCGTGGACTGTAGCCCGCCAGGCTCCTCTGTCCATGGGGTTTTCCAGGCAAAAATGCTGGAGTGGGTGGCCATTTCCTCCTCCAGAGGGTCTTCCCAACCCAGGGATCGAACCCAGGTCTCCTACATTGCAGGCGGGGTCTTTACCAAGGGGTAGTCAGGATTCATTTAGCATAAGATGACTCCAAGAGAAGAGGCTGAGGATGAGGATGAAGATGAGAAATCCGAAGACAGACCTTGAGTCCCCATGTGCCCAGCGGGAAGGGGTAAAGATTGAGGAGCTTTCTCGCGGACAGCTGTGTGAGCCTGGTCGAGCGCCTGGAGGTAAGCAGGAACAAAGGGCAGGGGCCCACTCTGCCTGGGCTCCCTGGGGTCTGTGGCTCCTGGCCTTGTCCTCCCTGGGGCTCCAGCCGTTGACCAGTGACAGCTCTAGGTTTTCCACCCCTGCCTCGGTTCCCACAGAGGTTATAGCTTGCAAGCTTTCTGCTCTGATAATTTGTGATTCTCTGTATTTGCCTGTCAGTCTGTCCAGTTTGGGGGGCAGTGGTATGCCCTGGGACCTCCCTTTTCTTGAATGGATTTAGGAAGAGTCCATTCTGAAGGAGATCTGCCCTGGGATTTCTTTGGAAGGAATGATGCTAAAGCTGAAACTCCAGTACTCTGGCCAGCTCATGTGAAGAGTTAACTCATTGAAAAAGACCCTGATGCTGGGAGGGATTGGGGACAGGAGGAGAAGAGGATGACAGAGGATGAGATGGCTGGATGGCATCACTGACTCGATGGACGTGAGTCTGAGTGAACTCCGGGAGCTGGTGATGGACAGGGAGGCCTGGCGTGCTGTGATTCATGGGGTCGCAAAGACGCAACTGAGTGACTGAACTGAACTGAACTGATTTCCTGGTGTCTCAGTTGGTAAAGAATTAGCCTGCAGTGCAGGAGACTAGGGTTCGATCTCGGTCAGGAAGATCCCCTGGAGAAACAACTGGCAACCCACTCCAGTATTCTTGCCTGGGAAATCCCGTGGACAGAGGAGCCTGGCGGGCTCCAGTCAATGGAGCCGTGAGATTCAGACACGACTTAACGACTCAACCATTGATCATTGAGCTTTTTACTCATCAGGGCAGAGTGGCGACTTCAAGCTCCCTACATGTGGAACTGGAAACAGGAAGCAGCACAGATTTTTTTTTTTTTTTTTAAGCAAAACACAGAAAAGAGGGTAAAAGTCATTTGGGGCAGAAGGGAAGAGAGAGATTGGGCAGAAATGTTATTTGAAGAGAGAATGGACACAAAAATGTTTAAGCTGACAAANTTTTTTTTTTTTTTTTAAATGCAAAACACAGAAAAGAGGGTAAAAGTCATTTGGGGCAGAAGGGAAGAGAGAGATTGGGCAGAAATGTTATTTGAAGAGAGAATGGACACAAAAATGTTTAAGCTGACAAAAAACATCAAGAAAGGCAATGAATTACAAACAGGATCAATTCAAAGAAAACCAGGCCTCCCCGTGTCAGAGTAAACCTGCTGGAAACCAAATACAAACAGAAAATCTTGAAAGCAGCAACGGTGAGACGTAGCCAGCGTATCAACAGGAAACAAGGCAATTATGCTTTTTAAATGCCGAAGGAAAATAACTGCCACCCTCCAACTTCAAATGAAGGCAACTTCAGGTACTTTGAGACACCCTTCCCCTAGGAAAAAAAAAGACCCAAACAGAATTTGTTAGCAACAGACTCACACCTAAGGAAAACCCGAAAAAGTTATTCAAGCAAAAGGAAAGTAATCCTAGGTAGCATCTGACAGATGCAAAAAGAATATGGAGCAAAAAAAGGATACATAGGGACTTCCCCGGTGGTCCAGTGGCCAGGACTCCCCAGTGCAGCGACCTGGGCTTGAGCCCTGCTCAGGGGTCTAGATCCCACATGCCCCAACCAAGACCCAGGGAATATCAAATGTGAGAGACGTGAGCAATGTGCTTTTAAAAGAAACGATAGGTTAAGGAAGCTATGACAAAATTAGAAAACATTTTTATTAAATAATGGGAAATATGAAACTTGTGAGATAAAGACTAAAGCCATTCTTACAGGGAGCTGAACATACAGCTTTAAATACATAAATGAGGAAAGAAGGTTTAAGGTCAATTAACATTCATTTTAAGAAGTTTGAAAAGAACCATGAAGCAGAAGAATCAATAAAGATCAGAAATTAAACCGAAAACTCAAACATACGATAAGGAAGATGAAGAAAGATAATTTGATTCTAATTAATTGAATTAATAAAATCTGATTAAACCCCAGAAAGACTACCAAGAAAAGAAGAAGGCATAAATAAATTACCAGGTGGTGTTCAGTCACTCGGGCCTGTCAGACTCTGCAACCCCCACGGACTACAGCACATCAGGCCTCCCTGGCCATCACCAACTCCCAGAGTTTAGAAAAACTAAGATCATGTCATCAACTCATGTCCATCGAGTTGATGATGCCATCCAACCTCTCATCCTCTGTCATCCCCTTCTCCTCCTGCCCTCAATCTTTCCCAGCATCAGGGTCTTTTCCAATGAGTCAGCTCTTCGCATCAGGTGGCCAAAGTATTAGTTTGAGCTTCAGTCCTTCCAATGAATATTCAGGGCTGATCTCCTTTAGGATGGACTGGTTGACTNCGGCCCCGCCCCCCCGCCCCGCTCCCAAGAGCCTGCAAACAGTTTAAGAGTCACCGGCTCAGGTTCCGGACCAGAAAGACACAGGATCACTTCTCAGAACCCCTGTGACGATACTGGGACAAAACAGTATTCACAGTTGGGAAAACCAACGCGCCTGGGGCGCTTGAAGTCAGCTGCGGAGCTGGTTGGAGGGCGCTGCTCTCCGGGTGCCGAGCGGGCGGGCAGGCGGGGCAGGGGGCGGCCTCACCGCGGCCAGGCCCCGCTGCGGCTCCAGCCCGGGACTCCCCTCCGCGGCCTTTCCCCTCAGGTTCCCGGGGGCTCTTCGTGACTCAGGGGGGCTGGTGGGGGGCCGGGAAACCAGCGTCCCCCCGATCCGGGTTCCCTCGCCATCCCACGCCCTCTGGGAAGAAATTTCTCCATCGGATCACTTGGTCCAGTTGCCAGGTGAATGAAAGCAGTTAGGTTTTCTGCCCCCTGGAGGAGAGCTTTGGTGCGGGAAAGCCAGCCCCGCAGTCTTCTGAAAGCCTGCCCCTTGGAAGTCCCTCAGAGGCAAGGGCCAGTGCTGGCGGNNNNCCATCCCACGCCCTCTGGGAAGAAATTTCTCCATCGGATCACTTGGTCCAGTTGCCAGGTGAATGAAAGCAGTTAGGTTTTCTGCCCCCTGGAGGAGAGCTTTGGTGCGGGAAAGCCAGCCCCGCAGTCTTCTGAAAGCCTGCCCCTTGGAAGTCCCTCAGAGGCAAGGGCCAGTGCTGGCGGCTTTCGGCTTCCCCTGCTCTGCCTCTGGTAAGACTGGCTGCGGCTCTTGCTGACAGCTTCCAGGGCGAACAGCGCTGCTAGGGCTGTGTTTGGAGTGAGGAAAGATGGCAAACCAGCCTGGGACTAGAGCCTGGCCCGAAGTACAGGCTGTGGGCTGGAGCAGACGGTTCTCTGGAAGCCGTGGCCTGTTCCCTTTCTGCCTCTGGGAGCCTCTGGGAATGGCTGAAGGCAGGGAAGCTGGGGAAGCCTGAAGGCATTTTCTCAGTGTAAGCACTTCAGGTGTTGCCCAACGGAAGGTTCAACAGGTTGGACAGGTGTGCTGCCTTATTTGAACCACAGAATGAGGGCTCCCGGGAATAGCCAGCCGCCTGAGAAATCCCTGCTCCTACACAGCTTAAAAAAAAAAGCACCTCACAGTGTTCATTGCAAAACCCTTGTACGCACATATACGAGTGCGTGCAGCGCTGTAGGTTCTGACACTGACAGCAGTTGCTATCAAAACGTTTCTTTCTCGGGACTTCCCTGGCAGTTCAGTGGTTAAGACTCCATGCTTCCAGTGTGGGTGACACAGGTTGGATCTGGGGTAGGGGAACTAAGATCCCACACGCCTCACGGTGCAGCCAAAAAAAAAAAAGCCAAAATACCCACTTATTTCTCAGAGCTATCTTTCAGCAAGTATTATCTACTCTCCCCCGCCACCCCCGCCCTTTCCCTTTGAGCTGCATGAATTATGTGCATTTTAAAATCATACCNAAAAAAAAAAAAAAAAAAAAGCCAAAATACCCACTTATTTCTCAGAGCTATCTTTCAGCAAGTATTATCTACTCTCCCCCGCCACCCCCGCCCTTTCCCTTTGAGCTGCATGAATTATGTGCATTTTAAAATCATACCTAAACAGGAAATGGGGCTTCCAGGTGGCTCAGTGGTAAAGAATCTGCCTGCCATTGAAGGAGATTGCGGGTTCAGTCCCTGGGTCGGGAAGATCCCCTGGAGAAGGAAATGGCAACTTGAGCTGCATGAATTATGTGCATTTTAAATCATACCTAAACAGGAAATGGGGCTTCCCAGGTGGCTCAGTGGTAAAGAATCTGCCTGCCATTGAAGGAGACTGCGGGTTCAGTCCCTGGGTCGGGAAGATCCCCTGGAGAAGGAAATGGCAACCCACTCCAGTGTTCCTGTCTGGAGAATTCTATGGAGAGAGGAACTGGCAGGCCACGTCCATGGGGTCGCAAAGAGTCGGACAACGAACAGGAAACAGTGGAATGGTGCTGGAGTAGCTCCAATCAAATGCTGTAAGCGTGTGGCCCAGTCTCCCCAGGGGAGGCGCCTTGATTCTGAGCCTTGTGGCCTTGCCCCCCCTGCAGAAACTGTGGCTCCAGGCGCCATCCTGCAGTTACGGCTGCTTTTGGCCTTGGTGGTTAGTTCTCACCCGCTAGGCAAGGCCTGAAGAACTGTTAGTGTGGGGCGTGGGGGAGGCATTGCTTCTGTAAAGTAGTTGGCAAAAACAGCTTCCAGAAAGTGCCTTACCTGCAAGCATTGTATTTCGTTCCATGAACATTATATTAAATTGATTTAAACGTACCTGGAAGGCTATAACGTTTGCCTTTTAAAACATCTCTGCGATCTTATCTCTGCGCCTGTGTCAGTGAGGGCATTTGAGTTCAGACAGAAGAGTGTTTGTCACAGAAAGAAAAACACTGACAGCTTTTCTGTTGATGGTTCTGCTGTCGGAGTTGAGAAATCATAGGCGCAGACTGTGTTCACTGAGGTCATTGATCACACAGCCGTGTTTACCCCTAGAAACCCAAGGCCTAAGGGCAGAGTCGCTCATGCCCCGGCCGGCAAGCGCGTTCAGTATTTGCGATGTAAAACCTTGTGCTGGGCAGACGCACGGCCAAGACACAGCTGGGGCTTCACTGTCCGGTCCAGAGGACAAGGTGGGTGAAGAGTAACACCGTCTGTACACGAGGCAGTGCAGGGAAGGAGGCAGGGATCCAGCCGGAGGAGCCAGAAAGGGCTTTGCAGAAGGACGCTCCGGAGGCCATCTTTGAAGGACGGCTGGGAAATCAGGGGTCGGAGGCGGTTGGGGAAGAAAGCTCTCTGTTGGAGAAGTTGGCTCGAATGGTTTAGGCCTAAAGCAATCTTGCCAAGAAAAGAAAACCCACATGCTTTTATGACTTTATGGATAGCAAATAGCACTCTGTAAAGCCGGCTGAACTCAAGGAAGCCCGCAACAGACAGGGCAGTAAACAGTGTTTGCGATAACACTTGTGTGGCCCTCGTTGAGGAGGCAGGTAGGCTAATCAGGAACAGAGAGGTCGCGGGCCCTGGAAGGCCCATGGGAGACCCCGCAGAGGAAATCCCCTGGGTGGGGCTGCAAGGCTCGTAGGTGCCCGCCCTGGCCCGACAGTCTCCCCGCCCCACCAGCCCATCCTAGCGGGAAGGCCTGGCGGTGTGTTCCTACTTTGTTTAGAGAGTCACAGACTCCGGGCTCAGCATCCTTTTCACTGGTTTTGTTGATCACAGATATTTCAAATGTCCCCCACCCCGCCCCATTATTTCCTTCCCACCACTTCCCCCGAAAATGGCACATCTGTAATCTGAACGTACTCTCTGTGTTGATAAGGAAATACGACTTTGCTGTTACAGTTATCTACCAGAAATTCTTATGCCAGGAAAACTGAAACAATAAAGGTGTATCTTTGAAGGTCAGTAAATCAGTGTTTTATGAGGCCATGAAAAGGGGAGTTCCAAGTCAGGGCCTCCTTTGCAGAGAGTGCTGTTTGAAGAAGGAGCCACGTGAACTTTCTCTGCCAGCTCAGTATTAAAATTCCCCCCATGCTGTTTTCCTATTTTTGAAGTGCATGGGAAAAGAAAGCGGTGTGTTTTCCGAATGTGTGTCCAGAGGAGGCTGGCGGGCCCGCCTTGCTGTGGATGTGGGTCTGCGTCCCGCCTGGATGGTCCTCAGCTCTCCAAGTGACTCACGCCCCAGGGCACCCACCCTTGGGCCAGGGGGGCTGGCGGACAGCCATGGCCTGTTTGCTGTCTGCCTGCAGAGTCTGGACCCTAGCCCGCAGGAGAAACAACACCCTACCCCACCTCAGTCACCCCCCGCCGTGGTGGGTGGGATTTCCACCCCCCCCCCCCCGACAGCTGGGATCCCCCCCCGGACAGCTGATTTTCCTTCTCATCACCCGTTCCTTCCCAACCTTATGTGTCCCTCCGGCTGCCAGCTGGGAGCTTAGACATTCAGTCGTGTCAGAGTCTTTGTGACCCCACGGACTGTAGCCCGCCAGGCTCCTCTGTCCATGGGATTCTCCAGGCAAGAACACTGGAGTGGGGCGCCACTTCCCGGCCCAGGAATGGAACCCGCGTCTCCTGTCTCCTACACTGGAGTGGGTTGCCTTGCCCTTCTCCAGGGGACCTTCCCCACCCAGGGATTGAAACCACGTCTCCTGTGTCCTGCATTGGCAGGTGGATTCTTTACCACTAGCGCCTCCTGGGAAGCTCCAAGCACCGAGCTGCCTCGTGGGACCCACTGCTAGAAACAGACTAAACTCAGCTCCCTCTGCCCCAAACCCAACCTCTGAGCCTGAATAAACCCAGAGTGAGACGGTGGACTTAGGCAGAACGGAAGAGCTGGTGTGATTTCTCAGCGAGCTCCTTTGGTTTGGCGCTGAGCGGGCGGCGCGGCCCGCCGGTCTTTCTGCCCTCCATCCGTGGGCGCTGTCGGCCTGTTTCCTGGCGGGTCCGGCCTGCAGGCTCCCCAGCCCTCCCCCTCCCTGGCCCTGCTGAGCTAAGGCAGCCCCATCAGCATTTAGGCGCTCACCTGCGTGGATGTGTGCTCACGACCCATCTGTCCGCGTCCTGTGGGCCAGCGGTGACCTCCAGCCTAGGGTTTCCGTGGGCTGCCATGTTCAGGGTAAGAAAGAAGACTGTGTGTGTTGAACGTGTTCATTTAGCTCAACAAAAGGAGCGCCTCCTCCCGGTGGGACGCCAGGGATAGCAGGCCCAGCCCTGGTCTCCTGGCACGGCTCAGTCTAGCCGCGAGCAGACGGGACCCGTGCGTCCCCGGAGCGCGCTCAGAGTGCGGTGCGCACCCAGGGCAAGAGGGCCTTCACCGGCTTGGAAGCGTCTGGGGAATGGCCTCGCTTTCTTGCCGGGCGCCTGTGCACATCTAAGGCGCAGAAAGTGGGCAAGGGGGCGGCCTGGGCAGGGGTTTGAGGCTGGTGGGTGCCCTGCCTGGCGGTGGGAGCGGCTAGGGGGATAGCAGGGGTGGACGGAGTCCAGTGTTTGGGATGACTACAGAGGGCTGTGTTCCCTGGCTGCGAAGGCAGGTGGCGAGAGGAAGGCCGAGAAGGGCTTTATGTGCAAATAGTCTGGGTTTTACCCCCAGTGTGGTGTGCTGGGGAGGGAAGCGCGGTCAGATCTGCAGGTTGTGGGGAGCAGCGCCGTGGGGAAGGGGGTGGGTCCCCAGGGGGCGGTAAGGAGGCCACAGCCCCTGCTCTGGGGAGGAACTTGGAGAAGCTTGAATGGGGTCAGGAAGGTGGGGAGAGAAAGGGGGCAAGTGCAGGGTGCCCCGAGCTGTGCCAGGTGCCGAAGACCCAGGGGCAGAGGATGTGGTTGGACCTATTATTGGGGTGGGAGGTGGGAGGGGGTTCATGTTTGGGAGTTCACGTACACCCGTGGCAGAGTCATGTCAATGTATGCCAAAACCAATAGAGTAAAGTAAAATAAAGTAAAATGGAAGCTCTAAAAAAAATAAAAATAAAACAAAATAAAAAGATAGGTGTCAGGACAACACAGCTGACCATTTTTGTGATACTTTTGCACAGTTTATTAAGGAAACTGCTTAGTCCAAATCCAAATCGAATCAGTTTCACTTTCAAGTAAAGGATTTCCCCCCTAAACAATAAAGAAGAATGCAGTGTAGGATGTGGAGTCCCATTTGCTTCGGAGGATTGTCGTACTGGGAAGCAAAATTCTTAGAGCCCCTAGAGGTGAAAACAAGCTGAGAGCCCCAAGGCACTGCAGGAAATTTGTGTGCCTTGGAATTCAGAGCCATTTCCTGGCCTAACGGGGTCTTTGAATCAGAGGGTCAGGATGTAGGCAGAGTTTGAAACCTCAGGACCCGAGAGATAAGCGGCCGCTGGTCCCCCGAGCCCATCATCAGGGCTGGCGTGACCTACCCCGTGGTCTTCCCACAGCGCCCTCAGTGCACCCACACCCAGCCCAAGCCATGTTTGCCTTGGACGGCAGCTGGGCAGAGCCCTTTCTCCTGCAGGAGGCCCCTTTTCCTGACGGATGTCAGTGCCTCAGCTGAGTGTTTCCCTTCCGCTCTGCCTGCCCCCTCTGTGCCCCTACCCCCAAAGCCCTGGCCCCACAGGTGACACAGAGGCCCTCCTGGCACAGGCAAAGGCAGAGAGCTGCCAGGTCCCCAAGTGGCAGGAAGAACTGTCGGCAAAAACACGAGCCTTTGGGCTCATTGGAATAATAATAACTCATGACATTTCCTGTTCAGTGTTCAGCGTACAAGAGCCACTTCCTCCAGCCACCAGAAATCTGAAGACTTTCCATGAAAAATGAGGAAGAAAAACTCTTTAACATGTTGTGAACGTGATGGCTAAACCTGGGAGGCGGGGAGAGGACACGGGTCCTGTCACAGTCCTGTCTGCACCGCGGCCTCGGCCAGCTCCGCTCTCCTGACTTCCCCCAGATAGGAAGGGCGCCTCTTTTCTGAGGTTCTGACTCTAAAAACATTTGCTCCTCTCTGCAGTGTGCATGCGTGCACGCTGCGTCCTTTAGTCATGCCCTATGCTTTGTGACCGCGTGGACCGGAGCCTGCTAGGCTCCTCTTTCCGGGGGATTCTCCAGGCAGGAACCCTGGAGTGGGTTGCCACGCCCTCCCCCAGGGGATCTTCCTGGTCCCGGGATTGAACCCGCGTCTTTCTGTCTCCCGCATTGGCAGGCAGGCTCTTAACCACTGGCACACCTCACTGAAAACTGTGTCCTTAAGTAACACAGACAGCTGCCAAGCGCCTGTCCAGTTGAAAAACCGTCGAGCTCTCAGTTTTGTACCCAGGATAGAAAAGCAGCATCATGTCTGAGAGACCCTGGTCCCCGTTTCAAGCCTAGTGAGGACTGATCACATCTGCCCGGGCTTGGCCGCGCGTCCTTCAACAGTTCTCAGCGGCCGGAGCGTCCCTGTGGCCCTGAATCCAGTGCTGTCTCACAGTTCCACCCGGTTCCTCGCATTTGCTCTGTCTGGGGGTGAAGATCTGCTGGTCACTGTCTCTATTTTCGTGTTTCCCTCGTTGAAGACCGTCAGCCCACTACTTCCTCTTCCTCGAGTTATTCATGCGACTTCCTTTAACCTCTCTGTCAGCTTCTTTCCTTTCCATTCTCGGGATCCTGGCTTTGCAGTTCCAGGAGGTGCTCTGGAAATCAGACCTCCCCTCTGCACCTGACCCCCAGGACGCCCCTGCCTCGTAGGGAGGCTGAGACTGCCCGTCTGTGTCCCTCGCAGTTAAGTGGGTCAACAGCTGCCCGGAGGATCGAGCCAGGAGCCTCGGATGTGCAGGGCAGGACAGGGGCCAAGGAAGCCTCTGGGCCTGGACGGACGTGATGCCGAGGGCAGAGCCAAGCGGGAGAAAACCAAGGCTTGGCTGGTGTCTGAGCCCGGAGCCGGCCAGGTGGGGGCGGGAGGGCCTCAGCCCTGGGAGGGGGCAGCGTGGGCCCTGGGAGCTGAGGAATGCACGACCCCAGGCCCCGACATCAGACACCCCGCGGGTGGGACCTGCCATCAGTGTGGCCCCCTCTGCGGGGGATTCTGAGGCACGCTGGAGTTGCAGACCTGCTGCTGTAGACATCGGATTCCTCCGAACGATTTTGAGCTCAGAGCTAAAGGAGTATTGCCTGATGACTGTCTTAAACGCACCTGCCCCTGTCGAAGCCCCTCCCGCGTGCCCCGCACGTGCTAGGTGCTGCCGACGTCTAATCCCCACTCCAGCTCGCAGGGAAGACAGGACTCACGCCCGGGGCCCCGTGAGCGTCCCGGGGCGCGGCCCTCACCCCGCAGGGAAGCTGCTTCTGCGGTCGCTGCGTGACAGGCGGGGCGCAGACTGGGAGAGCTCCAGGCCTGGGGCGTCCGGAGAGAGAAGCAGGCTCCTAAGGGCTTGGGGAAGCAGCTCAGCCGGTCTGCATCTGTGGGACCCGCTCAAGGAGCTTCAGCTGCGGAGGGCGCTCTCTTGTCCACCGCCACCAAGCAGAAGGGGAAAGGCTGTGACTAAGGCTGGGTTTAGGCGGGCACCCTGGGCAGCCTCAGCTCAGGGTCCATGTGCGGGTCGCTCCCTGACTCAGGAGGAAGAGAAATGCGGCAGGCCGAGGCCCTGCGGCCACCTCCCCAGGCGAGGGCGTCTCTGAGCCGGCCGCCCTCGCGCGCCGGGGAGCAGCTGTCCCGTCCCGGGGCCCGGCGCTCCAGTTCTGCCCTGCGCTTGTCAGGGCCTGTTCATCCCCTTCTGCGGCCCCCAGGCTCTGTCCTCCGTGCGCGGGGCTGGGGGGCCCTTCCGAGGAGCTTCGGCTTGCCTTGTTCCAGTCGGGGTCCCTGTGCCCAGGTCACCAGGTCCTATTTATGTGTCTGGTTACAAATGACCAGGGCACCAGACGGTGGGACGGCATCAGCGACTCCACGGACATGAACTTGGGCAGACTCTGGGAGCTCGCGAGGGACGGGGATGCCTGGCGCGCTGCAGGCCGCAGGGTCGCAAAGAGCCGGACGCAACGGAGCGCCTGAGCGACAGCCAAGAGCCCAGAGCGGGCAGCTCGCCACCGTGCCTGCGTGGGGCGGCCTCGGGACGAGGGGTGCGGCAGTGGCCCAGGGCGGGGAGCCCAGGGCGCCCCGGGGGCCTCCGTGTGAGAGGCCCGCTCCCGCCGCCGGCAGCGCGGCCAGGCGGGCCTGCCTCGCGTCCCGCTCCAGGGCGGACCGAGCCCAGGAACGGGTTTCCCGCCTGGGTCTCTAACGCTGCCCCCGGCTGGCTGGCGGAGCCCTTCCGAGCCCGCGCTGGGCAGCATGAGTCTGATTCAGAACTCGTAGGAAACCATTACAGTTTTCTGTAAGGGGAAGCTGTAAGATCACAATCAGTCCTTCAGGAAATATTATTCATAATTTACCGAGAATCTGAGCATCTGCTGCGTGCCTGGCACTGCGCCACCCTGCTCATCACGCGCGGTCTTGTCTCTTGGTGAGGAAGAAGGGAGAGAGGGGAGATAGGGAAAGGAGAGCCTCGAGCGCGGTGCCCGGCACGCGGGAGACGTTCCGTGAGGGCCCGCTCTGCCCTCTCGCCCCGCCTGGCCCGCTCGCGCCGCGCTGCGTGGGCTGCGTGGGCCCCGCGGCGGCGGGGCGGGGCTCGGGGTCCCTCCTGCGGGTGGAGATGAGGGCGGCTCGCGGACCTTGATGCCATCTCTGACCTTGCTCCTCCAAGACCAGCAGTGTCAGCATCACCTGGGACTTGTTCGAAAACCTGCATCTTTATGAGAGGTCCAGGTGGCTCGCCTGCGCAGTGAGGGCTGAGAAGCGCTGGTCTCTGAACAGTGTAGGCGAGTCAGATTCCCGCACCTGGCACCGTGCAGCGCTCAGAGGTACTGAGTAATCCTGGGTGGTTGAGTTCGTCTGGTTTTGTTTTTTTTAAGTGTAGCTCAGTTGTGGCTGAGACAAGAGAAGGTGGAGCTCAACTGTGCTCAGGAAAGAAAGGAAGAGGGACGAGTTTAGCCAAGTCCAGGAATGGCCCTGGACGTGGGCTTTGAAAAGCGAGGCAGATGAGGGCTGTCGAGCGTGGCAGTGACTGTGCCGGGGGGCCGTGCTGCTCCCCTCTGAGCCGCCGAGACGGGGAGGGCCCCCCTCGGTGGCTCCCCATGGCCCGGGGTCCGCCACTGGCTCAGCACCCAGGGCGGGCTTCGTCCTTCTGTGAACCTGGAATCAAGCTGAAGTCCTAGGATGGGAGCCCACAAGGCCGCCGGAGGCTGTGAGATGAGTCGGGGGGTTAGGGCCTCGTGGCTCAGCGGCCCCGGACAGGCTCCCCAGGAGAGGCGGGCCGTGCGCCCGGCAGAGGGGGACAGCTGGTGAGGGACGGTCGGCCGGGGCGGGGAGGGCGCAGCAAAGCTGGGGGTCAGGGTTGACCCAGGGGCGGGCGGGCTCCCCAGAGTGGCATGGGGGGTCCGCGGCCCAGGGGTCGCAAAGACAGGCAGTGCGCTCACTGAAGGTCCTGAGCAGGGTGTGACCCCAAAAGTGACGTGGGGGCAGGCAAGTGGAGGCGGGGGTGAGGAGCCTGCAGCCGACTGGAAGAGGAGGAACACAGATGCCACCTTACATCTGGGGGGGATTGGCGCGTGGGGTGCTGTGCCTGTACGGCTGAGCTCACTGTTCACCCCAGGCTGCCACACCCTTGTTCGGCCATCGGCTGTACCAAACAAAAGAGAAAGTTAAAAAAAGAAACAAAACCGCCGGTGATTCTCAGAGGGATTGGGAGAGGAGACAGTCCAGGTGGCTGAGACCTTCCAGCACAGGGGCTGAGGAGTGCAGGTGTGAGACCTTCGCTTAAACGACAGTGGCCTGAGTGGGGAGTTCACTGATTCGCCTCGCTGAACCGGGCTGAGGGTTGAGCAGGATCGCAAGGCTGGAAGGGCCAGGGCGAGGGGCTGCAGTGCGCTTCTGGCCTCGGTCCTGGGCAGGACCGCTGGGGAGATGGCAGGAGTGGATGCGGGCGGGCCGGGGCAGGTGTGGGGGCCTGGGGAGCCCTGAGGGGCCTTCATCTCGGTCCGACCCATCTCTGACCTTGCCGCTCGATGCCCAGAGCCTGTTAGAAGTGCAGACCCCACCCCAGACCCACCCACTGGGCGGCCTTTGAATTCATTTTCCAGGTGATGCTGTGCACATTTAAGCAGCAGGCCGGGGGGCTTCCCTGGCGGCCCAGTGGGGACCTGACCTCCCCATGCGGGGGGTGCAGGCTGACCCCTGGTCAGGGGGCTAGGATCCCGCACCCTGTGGCGGAAAACCCAAAACGGAAGCAGAGGCCACATTGTAACAAGTTCAAAAAACCCTTTAAAATCTGTCCACATAAAAAAATTTAAAAAAGGTAAAACAGGAATTGTTTCTAAAAAGGAAGCAGGCCAGGGCAGTCCAGCCCCTTCCCTGGCCCCTCTGGGGGCTAAAGGCCTTGTTAGCCGGGCGCACTCCCACCATGGGCTTCCCTGTGGCTCAGCTGGTCAAGAATCCGCCTGCAATGCGGGAGAGCCAGGTTCAACCCCTGGTTCAGGAAGATCCCCTGGAGAAGGGACTGGCTACCACTCCAGTGCTCCTTCCTGGAGAATCCCATGGACAGAGGCTGCAGTCCACGCGGTCACAAGGAGTCAGACGTGAGTGAGGACTGACAGGTCACTTCCCCCAAAGAGCAGGGTAGAGCCGCTCAGGGCCCTGGGCGCCCAGCAGAGCAGAGCAGCGCGCTGAGAAGCACAGGGGTCAGTAACGGTTACTGCAGGGAAGAGGAGAAAGGAGCTCTCCTCTCAAATGAATAAAAGTTAAAACAAAAAATTCAAGAGTGGCAAAGAAAAAAAACCCTCCACACTGGGAGGATAAAGGGGCATTCACAGGAGCCTGGGCGTGAGGGCAAGTCGCCGTCCTAGTCACGCTGTTTAGGGAACAGCCGTTCCCGCTGTTTCAGGTAGCACACAGCTGCAGACTTGCTTCACCCCACATCTCCCAGAAGACAAAGACACTTGCAATTAAAGTTTTGAAATGCAAGGTTATTTCTTCATTTTCCCTTGGGTCATATGTTTTCTAGGAGCAGAGATAATACATGCATTGTGAGCAGAGTAAGAGAGATGAGCAGAAATCAATAGACCTTTGATATGCTCTTGTCTGAATAAGATTTTTTTTTTTAATGAGCTTATCTGGAATCAAGGTGATCAGGGGAAAAAAAAATGCTGATGGGGCCATAAAAACCAGCTTTCAAGACAGCTCATGAAGTTGCCTGTATTGTCTGCTAGATCGAAATGGTGACTATGCCAAGACTTCTAAAAGGCCACAGTTACTCTACATTTTTATGGGGTTCCCCCCCCAATTAAATCTGACCTGAGTCAGATTTTTGTTTCTGTGTGCAGTATCTATTTTTAAAACATCTCATAGCAAAATGGTTAAGATAGTCAATTTTGTTATGAGTACTTTATCTCGGTTAAACTTTAAGATTAAAAAAAGTCTTATGAGAAATTATTTCCTCCCTGATGATAAAAATAGCATGAAGTGCTTATTATCTAAAGCGTTACATCCACTGTGAACCTACAGTCAGCATCACACAGCCCTGAAGCTGCAGGTACATATTAACTCATGATGTGGATTAATTATGTCACCAGTTGTGTGAATTTAGACTTCCCGTTAACATGACTTGTTCCCTCGCTTCATGCAGGTCTCCACTCAAAAGTCACCTTATCAGTGCTCCCCTCATAATTCCATCACCTTATCCTGTTCTATTTTTTCCATCGTGATCATTCCAGCCAGATTCCACTTCATGGTTGTTTCCTGTCATTCTTCTCCCAAGGACTGTAAGCAAGGACTCTGGCTAATATCTACCGTGTCCACAAAACTTAAAATTGTCTCTGGCACATAGAATGTGTTCAATTAACATCTGGGGAGTAAATGAATGCAATTTTAATTTGTTCCACTTTTAGGGTGTAAACCAGCCAAGCACGTCTTACTTAAATGCTAAACCTCCTTGATTATTTTCTGGAGAACCATAGAGTGATGCTGTTTAGACTGGGAAAGTTTTTCTTCAATAGGAAAATCAAGGATTTCTTTCAAGAATGGAGAAAATGAATCCAAGGGTCCTACAGCCCTCTGGTAACCATCCTGGTCCTATATAAAGAGTCAGTGCTGTTAACAGCTAAGTCTAGTCCTGTGCACAGGTCTGGGCAAAATGAAATCACCCCACAAGAATGGATGAGGGACTTAGGCAGACATTTATCTAAAAGTGGCCGACAGGCACATAAAATAGAAATTCAGCATCGTTACTCATTAGGGAAATGCACGTCACAAGCAGGCTGAGTGGCCCGGTGGCTAAGGTTCCGTGCTCCCGATGCAGGGGGTCCAGGTTCAGTCCCTGGTCAAGGAACTAGATCCCGCATGCCGCAGCCGACTGCTAGTGCTGCAAATACACAAGCTAATTAATTATAAAAAGCCACACTCATTAGGATCACTATTACCAAAAGAAATGGAAAATAACAAGCGTTGGCAAAGACAGGGAGAAACTGGAAGCCTCATGCGTTTCTGGTGAAAGTGGGAGTCGCTCAGTCGTGTGGGTTTCTTTTTTGACCCCATGGACTGTAGCCCTCCAGGCTCCTTAGTCCAAGGAGTTCTCCAGGCAAGAATACTGGAGTGGGTTGCCACTCCCTTCTCCAGGGATCTCCCCAGCCCAGGGATGGAACCTGTGTCTCCTGCACTGCAGGCAGATTCTTTACCAGCTGAGCCAGCGGGGCAGCCCCGGGCAGTGCAGCAGCTACGGGGGGAACGTCTAGGGACTCCTCAAAGAGCCGAACACAGAATGGCTGTGTGACTCAGGTGTGGACTCCAGGGAGCTGGGGGCAGGACCCTCAGCAGGCGCTTGTGTGCCTGTGCTCACTGCCACTCGCGGCAGCCCCGCTCACGGCGGGAACGGTGGAAGCGACCCACGCGTCCGCCCGCAGCCGGCCGGCTACGCAAACTGACGCACTCATACAGTGGGGCATCGTCCTGCCGTCGCAAGGAACGAAGCTCCCACATGGCAACAGCGGGGACCAAGCTTAAGACCATGCCAAGTGAGATAAGCCAGACGCAGAGACAAGCCCGGGATGACCCCACTTAGGCGGGGCGCCTAGAGCAGTCAGGTTCACAGAGACAGGAGGCAGAAAGAGGCTGCCAGGTGCTGGAGGGAGTACGGCACTGTTCTGTAACTCCAGGGTTCCCAGACAGCGGCGAGTAGGCGGAGCTGCTGTGTAGTGCTTAAGAGAGTTTCTGTTCAGGGTGATGAGTGTTCTGGTAAGACCGTGGTGATGGTTGTACAGCATCATGAGTCTAATTAACGCCGCTAACCGTATACATGAAGAAATGGTGCAAATGGCAAACTATGTTATGTGTATATATACATGCGTTTTTAAACATACACATAAAATTTTTACTTTTCAAAGGGCTGACGTGAAAGGGCCAAATTCAGTGTTTCCAGATGGAGACAGCCCTTTCTCCCCTCCCTAAAAAGAGCCTCTTTCTTCACCCTCCTCCATGACCCAGACTCCCTGCCTCATGCGCTCACACCTGCTCTTGGCCTGGCCGTTCCGTCACTGAGACGCTGCTCATCCCTGCATCAGACACTGTGCACCGTCAGAAGGAGCATGTGCCTTTTTCCCGGCCTCTCTCACACCACTCTCTGCAGTGTGCTCCAAGTGTGAGAAAGTGTGAGTTGCTCAGCTGTGTCTGACTCTTTGTGCCCCCATGGATGGCAGCCCACCAGGCTCCTCTGTCCATGAGATTCTCCAGGCCAGAATCCTGGAGTGGGTTGCCGCTTCCTCCTCCAGGGGATCTTCCCCACCCAGGGATCAAGCCCTTGTCTCTTGCACTGGCAGGCAGATTCTTTACCATCTGAGCCTCCAGGGAAGCCCCAGGGTGCTGCTAAAAAGGCCCCCTTTCTTCCACAGCTGCTACGTCCTCCCGGTCCACTCCCTGGCCCCTCAGCCCCGGGGCCCGCACCCCTCGGGGTCTCCCTCCTCCTCTCCTCCTCCTGCCCAAACATCCTTGGCTCCTCTGCCCCTCGCCCCTGCCCCCCAGCCTTGGGGTCCTCCTGCTGAGATCCCTTTCCCTGTATCCCAGGCCGGGTGCCCTCCCCTTCCCGTTCCTGTGACCGGTGAGCGCTGCGTCCAGGCACTTCCTGGCACCTGATCGGCAGACCAGGCCCTGTGCCTTGTAGGGTCCCCGCCTGCTAGTTCTCTCTCCTTGGTGCCTGTGGGGTCCGGTGCTGCATGCTTTGAGACGGTGGGATGGGCCCACGGCCCTGTCCTACACAAGCCTTTCCCTTGCTTGGGCACATGAGAGCTCAGGAAAGGTGTCCTTGAAGGTGTGACGATAGCAGAGCTTTTTAAGAGACGGGTGCTTTCTGCCATTAAACCCTAGACCAAGTTGAAATTCGCCTTCTGGTCGTACCACATGAAAAGTCACTTTACAAGGTAAGGCAGATGACTCAGGCAGAGACGTGACTGGCCTTACTCTGCTGTCTGCAAGGGAAGAGGTCAGCTCCCAACCCCTTTTTGGGGAGTGGTCTGTATGGGGAGGGGGTGGATTCCTCTTAGTGGTTTTTAGTGAGACTAGTAATTGACCAGCCCTGATGAATGCTTTCAAGCTGGAGTTTTGAATACTCTTTACCGCTGGAAACACATTCATAAAACGCATTTTAGAATGTCCTAGATCCCTCAGTAGCAGCTCAGTTATTAATACATTATCAATAGTAGTCACGATGTCATCATTTTCTTCACATTCTTTTCATGTTGTACCGATCAGAGAACAGTTGCGCCTCAGTTTTAGCGCAGAATTTTTTTCCGAGAGTCGTATGTAAAATACGTTTCTGTAAATGCAGCTGTGGCCTCCCTGGTGACTCCGGTAAAGAATCCACCTGCCAACGCAGGAGACGTGGGTTCAGTCCCCAAGTTGGGAATATCCCTTGGAGAAGGGAGTGACTACCCACTCCAGTCTTCTTGCCTGGGAAATCCCCTGGACAGAGGAGCCTGGAGGGCACAGGGTCTCAGTCGGACACCACTGGCCACTAAGGACAAGAAAGGGAACTGGAGTATTCTAGGCGTCGGGGAGCTTTCTGCTCAAACCCTCTGATTCTCTGTATCGCATCACGACTTAGACCATGCACCTGGCTTGTATACTTCGGGGTCTTCACACAGTTCAGTGGTCTCCCGGGGAGTGCTTAGGGTGATCTGTTGGGGTGCATGGTTCAGTTCAGTTCAGTCGCTCAGTTCAGTCGTGTCCGACTCTTTGCAACCCCATGAACTGCAGCACGACAGGCTTCCCTGTCCATCACCAACTCCCGGAGTTTACTCAGGCTCACATCCATCGAGTTGGTGATGCCATCCAGCCATCTCATCCTCTGTCGTCCCCTTCTCCTCCCGCCTTCAATCCTTCCAGCATCAGGGTCTTTTCAAATGAGTCAGCTCTCCGCATCAGGTGCACTGGGGTGCACAGGAGACCCCCGAAGGCTGCCTGTTTATTTCCTTCGTCTCTTTCATTGGTAACATGCCATCTTCATAGGTGCCTGTGTAATGTTCTGAGGTATGAAATGTGAAGCTTGGGTTTGTGCAAAGAAAAAGTGTGAGGTTTCCTCTGTAAACCGTGAGCTTGAGGTGCTGTCTGTTGAGTTTTTTAAAGTGGAAACGTCTAGCAGGGCGTTTGGACATCCCTCGACTCTGTCCTGGTTGACAGCAAGCCCTGCAGGATCTCGCAGCCCCTTTCTCAGCAGAAGCTTGGAGTCAGCTCACCCCCCACCAGCTTCTGCCGCCGTCACCCACTGAAGCCCCGACAGAGACCGTCGCAGCGACTCTGGCCTCCCTCCACGACCTCAGTCCCACGGGAAAGCACTGCTTTATGTGAAGTCAAACAGGCTTTTAAAAAATGAACCTTTTCCATTAAAAACACGTTTTTTCTGGGAATTCCCTGGCTGTCCAGTGGTTAGGGCTCTGCGCCCCCACTGCAGGGGGTGCAAGTTCCAGTCCTAGTGAGGGAACTAAAAAACCCCCCGTTTCCCAGTCACCAGAAACACTGATGTCAGCTTTTGTGGTCACAGCCAGGTTAAAACTAAACCGGGAAGGTGCGTCCAGAAGCTGGCAGGGCTTCTGGATGTTCCTGCAAATCCCTACTCTTCTGCACCCTCTTTCCTTTTCCTGCCAACACTCCTTCCCCTCCGTTCCCCCATCGGGGGATGATCTGACAGAAGGAACCCGGGCTCCCCGATTCCGCCCAGGGGCGCGGTTAACCCTCCCTCCAGCGGCCGCCAGCCAGGGTGCATGTCACTGACAGTGACTGCCCCACCTCAGTCCCCCAGCGACTGGCTGGAAAGGTCCTTGGCCTCAGCGGGAGGAAGCCCAAGGCTACGTCTTCACTTGGCGTCGCTGCCTTGCCAGGCTTCCCCGGGGGCTCAGATGGTAAAGAGTCTGCCTGCAACATAGGAGACCTGAGTTCAGTCCCTGGGTTGGGAAGATCCCCCGGAGAAGGAACGGCCACCCACTCCAGCATTCTGGCCTGGGGAAGTCCCAGGGACGGGGGAGCCTGGCGGGCCACGGTCCGCGGGGTCGCAACGAGCCGGGCACGACTGAGCGACGAAACCACCGCATCGCTGCCTCACGCGCACCAGCTGCCCCATGGCACCCTCACTGCGATTCGCCCCTGCCTCACGCGCACCAGCTGCCCCATGGCACCCTCACTGCGATTCGCCCCTGCCTCACGCGCACCAGCTGCCCCATGGCACCCTCACTGCGATTCGCCCCGCGTTACAGGCGGGGAGACCGCGACGCAGAAGCGGCCTGTCCCGGCTCGTCCTCAGGCTGCAGAAGGGCAGACGGTCTTATTAGAGGAGTGCAGGCCGACCTGGACGCTCTGAGAGCTGCCCTGGAGGGACGAGCCGGAGGGGCAAGCCCGCCCCGCCCCTCCTGGCCGGCGCGGCCGCCTGGCCCGGGGGCGCCCCTGTCCTCCCCGCCGGCGCCCCGTCCTCCCCGCCGGCGCCCCTGTCCTCCCCGGCGGCGCCCCTGTCCTCCCCGCCGGCGCCCCGTCCTCCCCGGCGCCCTGGTGCCAGAGCCCACCCTTCTCGGCGCTGCCAGCCCGAGCCTCTGCTCCGCTGAGTCCTTACATTCTGGCTCCTCAGACTTGACCTCAGGTTCAGTTCAGTTCAGCCGCTCAGTCGTGTCCGACTCTTTGCGACCCCACGAATCGCAGCACGCCAGGCCTCCCTGTCCATCACCAACTCCCGGAGTTCACCCAGACTCACGTCCATCGGGTCCGTGATGCCATCCAGCCATCTCATCCTCGGTCGTCCCCTTCTCCTCCTGCCCCCAATCCCTCCCAGCATCAGGGTCTTTTCCAATGAGTCAACTCTTCGCATGAGGTGGCCAAAGTACTGGAGTTTCAGCTTTAGCATCATTCCTTCCAAAGAAATCTCAGGGTTGATCTCCTTCAGAATGGACTGGTTGGATCTCCTTGCAGTCCAAGGGACTCTCAAGAGTCTTCTCCAACACCACAGCTCAAAAGCAACGATTCTTCGGCGCTCAGCTTTCTTCACAGTCCAACTTTCACATCCATAGGGTTTCATTTTTCTGGTTTCTATGGAAACCTGCCTTCTCTGATTTGCAAGATTAAGCTGACTCCTCTATGACACCCACTCCCGGGTATGAACTGTTCACCAAGAAGTCTGATGGTGGATGCTTTCTTTCCGGTAACAGACATATAACTGTGCCATATTCGAGATTATAAAGCTGGATAAAAGAGAGAACGGGCTGGAAGCTTCTAGAGAAAAGGAGATAAGAAAGGGACCAAACTGAATAGGTCCCCCAGAACATCTCAATTTCAAGGGTCTGTGTTTGAACTCACCAATTGAAATGTTTAGAGGGGAAAACTTAGACCTTGTCTCTGGCCTGACTTCCCAGCCAGCTGAGCAAAGAAATGGACAAGAAGCAACCTTTGTTGGCAGGTCTGTGATTGAGTCCTTTTCTGTTTGCTGTTTATTGGTTTCTAAAAACGAAAAGCTTCTCTCTGAAAGGCTTCAGAGAAAAAAAATTTCCTGGCATGAAATCCTCATAGTAAAGCCGTTTTCTTGATATTCTGGGGAACAGGGCTCTCTAGTAGTTGATTTCTGGGTGAGAGCACTTTCAATTTTGACTCTTTAAGGATATTTTTCTCAAGGGCTGTAAGACTATTGAGCGTCGTTTTCACATTCAGTAGTTTCTCTCTTAAGAAAAACCACCTCTTTCAGTTCGACTGTGACAATCAGAAATGTGATACAATCTTCACTTAATTTACAGCCAGATTCTCAAATACAGTCATGGATGATATTTTATAACATAAAACCTGTGGAAAATCCCTCATTTGTTCTTCTGGGTTGAGTTCTTTCCTTCTTGATTTGACAGAAGGAGCCGAGCTGCTGTTTTGTTACATGTCAGCATGAATTTTCAGTAGAGCAGAAAAGTAATTTTAGGATTCACAGTGCCTTTTGGTACAATTGGGTTGATTTAACTGCACGAAAAATAAATATTTAAGTCAATCTTCCCTGCAGGATTCCAAACACAGATCCTCCAATCTCTGCCACTCTGCTCAGAGAAATGTTTTGTTTCTTCAGCTTGGAGTTTTTCAGGATTAGACCCAACACGGCATTGCATTGGGAAACAAATCCAATAAATCCACAGAGCTTTATAAAGATAATTTTTATTTACAATTTATTATCTCCCAAAGCCTTGCATAGACTGTAGGCATGCTTATTCCAGAAGAGTCTGTCAGCCATTAAAATTAAATACCAGCTTGTGTGCCCTGAAACAAATATCTTCATGACAGAAAACACAAAAGAAAGTGAGGTAGCAGATGGCCAATACGTTAGATGTTTGTCTTAACTTCTTTTTTTATTTTAATTTTAACTTATTTTTTTTAAGACTGTCCAAGGAATTTACATGGGCAGGGGAGAAGAAAGGAGGAAACAGAAAAAATATTTGCTATAAACAGACTCTAGGGTTCCTTCTCAGAGAAGGCAATGGCACCCCACTCCAGTACTCTTGCCTGGAAAATCCCATGGACGGAGGAGCCTGGTGGGCTGCAGTCCATGGGGTCGCTAAGAGTCAGACTTGACTGAGCGACTTCCCTTTCACTTTTCACTTTCCTGCATTGGAGAAGGAAATGGCAACCCACTCCAGTGTTCTTGCCTGGAGAATCCCAGGGATGGGGGAGCCTGGTGGGCTGCCGTCTCTGGGGTTGCACAGGGTCGGACACGACTGAAGCGACTCAGCATTGGCAGGGTCCCTTCTACGCCCAGGAGCTGTCTGTTGGAAAGCAGAAGTTAGTCGATGTAAACTCTGCGGGCCAGATGTACTTTTGTAGTTTATTTATTAGACCTGTAGTAGGGCCCTGTCAGCACATGAGTGGTTTTTACAAGACTTCTAAGTACCCTGAATCAAAGCGTACTCCCCAAAACACAAGCGCTGCACCAGACCTGACATTGGATTTATGTGACCACACCCTTTATTCCATAAACAGTTTAGAAGTTGCTCTGCTTTATTTGTTTAATGAAAACAAGGAGGGGTCAAAAGCCCCGTTGTTTTAGAGGGAAACAAGTCGATTCTGAAGATAAAAATGTGGATAACTAGACGTCTATACCGCTCAGGTCGGTTACCAAAGGCCTTCCGTCACTCCGTTTTGGGCAGAGACGAGACTGGAGGTGGTTGAGAAAATCACCCCATTTACTGAAAATCTGCAGCCTTATGCTGAATCCTGGCTCCCACTGCTCCCCCCTCCACCCCATTCCCTGGGAGACTGCTTCTGAAATACTTAAGCAGAGCATGTTTTCATCTAATTCCTGCCTTCTGAAGACTGCTACCAATGAGAAGAGCTGCCATCTTTGGTTCCAGGGGAAGACTGATTTCCAGTCTCTGTGTCTGACTCTTTGCGACCCCATGGACTGCAGCACGCCAGGCTCCCCTGTCCTTCCCTGTCTCCCCGAGCTTTGCTCAAACTCGTGAGCTATCTAACCATGTCGTCCCTTGCCGCTCCCTTCTCCTTCTGCCTTCACTCTTTCCCAGCATCAGGGTCTTTTCCACTGAGTCCACTCCTCGATCAGGTGGCCAGAGTACTAGAGCTTCAGCATCAGAGGACAAGTCAGGCCCACATTCTGAGCAGCGGGAGGAAAGGGCCAAAGGACCAGAAGGAGCTTGAGAGGCCTGAGGGCTCTCCTAGCGCTGGTGAGATGAGGGATGTCAGAACTAGAACGCAAAGGAAAAAGGAGGGGTTGGGCTGGGAGGGGCTGAGGACATCCACTCATTCCCACCAGAAATGCCCTTCTGTGGATGTGGGCCACCTGGACAGAGGCTGGTATCCAAAAGATCCAGCTCTGGCTCACCGGAAACCAAGCCTAAGAAGGTGAGGTTTGGGGATGTGGGAGCAGGGAGGCCAGAGGCAGAGCTGGCCTGGCCTGCAGCATCAAGGGACAGGTCCCCAGGGGGTCAGCCAGAGCGACAGGCCAGGGCGTCCAAGGACGAGATTTCCCACTAGTTACAAATGCGGGGACTGCAGGGCAGAGGGAGAGC
>SJYX01023203.1:62060-144334 GCA_006410675.1 Oreotragus oreotragus
TCCTCCCCGTGCTCCACCCCCGCCCCGAGTTCCAACCAATCACTAGACCACCAGGGAATGCCATGAAATTTTAATTTTTAAAAATTTCTTGTGACTCAAGCTTTTAAGGTTAAAAACATTTCTTCTGAACTGATTTGTTCTACAGTGATTATTACACAGTTGGTCCAAAAGATGATTGACTATATTTTGCTATACCATAGTTATAAAAGTAAAGCCCGAGGTTGGGAGAATTAAAATAGTATTCATTTCACTTCATATTGAGGAAAATCTGCATGACAGAGTCTGACGAAGTCAGCCCTTATTATCAGATTATCAGTGAAACCAGACAGGCTTTCTCTTGGGAAAAGTCGGACTTGATCTTCTGTTTACTAAAGCAAATCTCGTGACAGCCTACTCCCTTCTGAATCCTGGTCCTAAGATATAGGAAGCCCCAGGGCCTTTCGTATAGTTTGTTAAGCTGCATGAAAGGAGGTACTGGTCGCTTTCTGCTTTTTTCCTTTTCGTTTCTGGCCCGTGTCTTCTCTGCTTTGCCCCTTTGGGAATGCAATAGCTGAAGGGTCGAGGGGGTGACATGGATGCATGAAAGTCTCACCCCTGCAGTACAATGTATTTGCACTCAGAACAGGTCAGCCTGACGCCAGTTACCCCTCTTCTGTTGCTACGCCCTTGCCCTTAACGGATGTCAGTCGCTCAGTCGTGTCCGACTCTCTGTGACCTCATGCACTGTAGCCCGCCAGGCTCCTCTGTCCATGGAATTCTCTAGGCAAGAATACCGGAGTGAATAGCCATTCCCTTCTCCAGGGAATCTTCCTGACCCAGGGATCGAACCGGGATCTCCTGCATTGCCCGTGGTTTCTTCATGTTTGAGCCGTGGGGGGAAGCCCATGGTCAGGGAGAGACAGAAGCTATTCTGAGGTGCTCTGAACAAAGGAGCTTTCTGTCACCGATCCTTTGACTTGTTGCTTTGTTTGGCTCTACGGTAGGATTTGGAGTAGGTATGAAATGTGCCTTGTTTTGTAAGTGGGAGTAGTATGATTGTGAAAGAGGAAAAAAAGGAGAAAGTGCAGATGCCCCCAGCAGGTCGGAGCAGAGGTGAGAGTCCAGTGTATGGAAGTCTGCACCTTTCAAGCTCTCTGTGCCTTGCAGCCCCTTAGGAAGTCATTTTGTTTTTAAGGGTTACTCTTCTAGAGTGTGACTATCATTTTAAAAGCAGTTTGAATTCATCTGCGTGACTAGATGTTAACTGTACCTTTGCTGATATCGTTTCAAGGCAAATCTTATTGCTAGAGTAAGGAATGAGCCCGCTACTTACTGGGGCTTCCCCGGGGGCTCACGCGGTGAAGAATCTGCCTGCAACGTGGGAGATCCAGGTTTGATCCCTGGGTCGGGAAGATCCCCTGGAGGAGGGCTTGGCAACCCACTCCACGACTCTTGCTTAGAGAATCCTACGGACAGAGGAGCCTGGCGGGCTACAGTCCATGGGGTCTCAAAGAGTCAGAGGCGACTGAAATAGCTTGGCATGCGCGCACACCCGCTGTGTATTGAACAATTGCAAAAGCCAAGAGTGTACTTCCCGCTTGATCTTGGACAGAGAAAATGTGGCCCCTTATTTTATTCATCAAGATAAACCACAGAAGTGCTACCAATTCCAAGTCTGATCTGTGGTTTTCGCGCAAGACTGCTGTTTGCTATGACAGCACCTGGCAGCCAATGTCCCTCTTTACTGGAATCACCAAAGGGCCATCGTGTGCCAGTTGCAACAGAAGGAATAGGCAGGGGAAATCTGAGACATTTCCTAGTTTGATCATATGGCTTATGAGGAATATGAGAGAGGCGAAGACAGCTCACTCACCAGGATTAACTTCTGCTCTGAGTGCCGCGGCTTAAGGCAGGGACCAAAATCCATCCCACCACCTGTGCTTCTGGAAATAGGGTTCCGTTGGAACGCAGCCAGTGTGTTTTTCTACGTTGTCTATGACAGCTTTCATGCTGCAAGTAATTTGCAGAGGCCAGAGGGCCTCAAAAGCTGAAGATATTTATCATATGGCCCCTTTATAGAAACAACTGTTCCTGCCACCCCTTGGTTTAAGAGAAGGAGACCCATAGTGTAGCGTGGGTTTTGAACTTTGTCAATACTCTGATACTTAGACTGGTAAGATTATTGATCAGAAGATGTCAGGGCAAGAAGTTTCCTTTCCACGTGGTTAACGGGCTACCACTCTGTACCGAAGCCTGGCGAGGGAGACAGGAGAGAACGGACTTGGTTGAAAGGAGACAGACAGCAGCTCCCTGGCCCGAAAAGAAGGGCGGGCGCCTGGGACAGCAGAGGCCCTGGACTGGGAGCCGGGCCGGCTTCAGGCCTGGCCTCCGCGTCCTGACCCTGCGCCCGGGAGCCCCTGGACCTGCTGCTGCCTCGAGCTGCGGGATCTCGGGCCCCCTGAAGCCTGGGGGGCTGCCGCCAGCAGCCACAGGGGGCCAGGGCCAGGGCGGGCGGGGGCTGGGGCCCCTCCTGGCCGATCTCTAAGTGTCCTCGTCTGTCCCGTGTTCTCTTGTCCGTCGGTCTTTCTGACAGTGCAGCTCAACAAGGACACAGTGTGTGAGCCCTGCCCCGCAGGCTATTTCTCCAACACGGTTTCCGCCACAGAGACGTGCAGACCCTGGACCAAGTAAGTGACGACGAGGGAATCGAGAGCTGCATGATTTGAAAGAGCTCCACCTCCGCTGTCTGTGTCTGTTGTGAAAACAGAGTGATGCAATTTGGGGAGGCTTCCTCTGGAAGCCAGTTTCACAACAGACACAGTCTGTCAGCTGGTGTGAGGGAGAGAAACGCCTGCAGCCAGTACCCCCCGGACAGGTGGCAGGAGCCGGGTATCACTGCAGATTCAGTCTGACTGAAGATTGATTTACAGCTGCAGCTGCTTTCCCCCTTCTGTAACATTATTTAGTTGCTTATGATGCTTATTATCACTCACCAGTCTCTGTTTTCCCAGCTTCCCAGCGTTGCTGGCTTATTTGTGCGAAGACGTGTGTGTGTGTATGTGTGTGTGTGCATTGTATAGGTGCATATAGAAGCCTCCTGCTTATATAAATGTTTACACACTTGGGTTTTTTCCCACATACTATATCCTGAAGGAAACTCACTCCACACTAAGTGACTTACATCTGTGTGGCTTTTCCTAACCACCTGGTGTGCCGTCATGGAGATACGCCATAAGCCATGTAACAAGTTCCCTTGTTTTCAGTTGCACATTCATGTCAGACTTTGCGACCCCATAGACTGCAACACGTCAGGCTTCACTGTCTCCTGGAGCTTACTCAAATTTATATCTATTGAGTCGATGATGCCATCCAACTATCTCGTCCTCTGTTGTGCCCTTCTCCTCCCTTCAATCTTTCCCAGCATCAGGGTCTTTTCCAGTGAGTCAGCTCTTTGCATCAGGTGGCCAAAGTACGGGAGCTTCAGCTTCAGCATCAGTCCTTCCAATGAATATTCAGGGTTGATTTCCTTTAGAATTGACTAATATGATCTCCTTGCAGTCCAAGGGACTCTGGAGTCTTTTCCAGCACCACAGTTTGAAAGTGCCTTCTTTATGGTCCAACTCTCACAAGCTCCCTGCTGCTGCTGCTGCTAAGTCACTTCAGTCGTGTCCGACTCTGTGCGACCCCATAGATGGCAGCCCACCAGGCTCCCCCGTCCCTGGGATTCTCCGGGCAAGAACACTGGAGTGGGCTGCCATTTCCTTCTCCAATGCATGCAAGTGAAAAGTGAAAGTGAAGTCGCTCAGTCCTGTCCGACTCTTAGCGACCTCATGGACTGCAGCCTACCAGGCTCCTCCATCCATGGGATTTTTCCAGGCGAGAGTACCGGAGTGGGGTGCCATTGCCTTCTCTGCACAAGCTCCCTATTGATAGTCGTTTAAGTGATTTCCAGTTTTTTCCAGTGATAAATAAATCTGTAATGTATCATCTCGCCTGTATACTATCTCACACTCATGTGAGCAAAGTCGTAGTGAAATTCCTGGATCCTTTCACTGCATGCCTATTGTTGAATACTCATAATCAATGTCATGATTCTTTCACTTCCCAATACATTCTCATTAAATATTCATTATCTGATCCACCTATCCAGGTTTTATTTTCAAAAAGATTTTCTATATTTTCAGCTTCAAAGGGTATTCGTGTGTAGTTTATCACTTAGCCATGGTAGTTGGATTTAGAATCTTCTTTACTAAGCGCACCGGTCCGCTCCCTCGGGCCACACTCTGAGAGCAGATGTTAGCCGTGGCAGGAGTCACTTCCGCTTGTCCCTCTGTCTACCTTAATGTCTGTGGACAGGCACTGGGGGTGCAGACGTCCAGGAAGACCATGGTTCCTCTCCTGAAGGAGCTTGCAGTCTAATGGGGTGGAATCTTTTACAGCTTTCTTTTTTTTTTAAATAAGGATATGAAACCAAAGGACTTACGTGCCTTCCCCTTCACAGCTGTACCACTCTCGGGCAGACAGAACTGCATCACGGAACCGATACATCAGATGTGGTTTGCAGTCGTCCCCTACCTGCAAACTCACCAACTTTTCATTTTGTTTTGGTCATCTCTCTGCCCTTGTATTATCTGCATTGTTATTTTAGTAGCAACCTCTGTACCGACGGCCCGGGACAGACCCCTAGGGGAGAAGCAGGGCCACGTTCCTTTCCTTTGGGGTTATTTCGGTGGCCTTCAATTGGGGCATGACCTCAGCACTGTAGGGCAGCAGTGAGAGTGAGACCTTCCACGTGCCCTCTGCTCGGATCCAGCGGCTGCCTGAATTTTCACAACGCTTTATTATTGGCTCTTCCTATGTGTGTCGGAGCTTCCCAGGCGCTGCTAGTGGTAAAGACCCTGCCTGCCAGTGCAGGAGGCTTAGGAGATGCGGGTTAGATCCCTGGGTCAGGAAGATCCCCTGGAGGAGGGCATGGCAACCTACTGCAGTGCTCTTGCCTGGAGAGTCCCTTGGACAGAGGAGCCTGGTGGGCCGCAGTCCATGGGGCCGCCAAGAGTCGGACACGACCGAGCGACTCAGCTCAGCAGCATGTGTGTCTATGCGCATGTGTATTTTTTCCTCTGGAATCTTTTCAGAGGGGCAAACACCATGCTCCTCCATCCTTAAATACTCCCATGAGAGGTTCATCAGAACAAGGACATTCTCTTATGTGATCATAGTACATTTGTCACAATCAAAAAACGTAGTAGTGGTACAATACTATTATATAATTTACATTTGATCTTAAGATTTCAGTAATTATCCCATTATATCCTTTTTAGATCTAGTTTCTTATATTCTGTTGTGTTATTCGCTCAGTCACGTTTAACTCTTTTCCACGCCGTGGACTAACCAGCCAGGTTTCTCTGACCATGGGATTCTCCAGGCAAGTGTACTGGAGCGGGTTGCCATTCCCTTCTCCAGGGAATCTTCCCAAACTCGGGTCTCCTGCATTGCTGGTGGGTTCTTTGCTAGCTGAGCCCCCACCTGGAGTTCATACCCATTTCTCTAATTCTGGTCCCAGCACTGCAGGATTCATTGTAGTCTTTCCTTATCTGTGCTTGAACCTTCCCTTCTTCCGAAGCAGGAAACCCTGTTATTCTCAATATATTTACTCATTTACTCAATTCCAGAATACACAGACAGTAGTTTCAGAATTACTAAGCCATACCACAGCAAAAAGCAGAGCTACTAACTAGAATTCAGTATTTGTCTGTGGGTTTTTAAAAATTGAGATGGAGAGCATAGGCGAGATCCAGTGTTCTGAAATTCCTTGGGTTAGCTCCCTCCCTTGCTTGGATATAAACACGCTGCCCCCTTGGAAATGCGGTTCGATTCAGCTGTTTCTGGTTGGGCTCTATTTGAGGGTTCCCCCCACCCCCCTAATCTTCAATAACCCAAATAAAGCGCAGCAGTGAGCATTCCATCTGTACTTGTTATGGTGGAAATGATTGCCATAAACACCGTTTTCAGCCGCGTTTAGCAGAACCACGTTCTAACGCTGGCATTAATGCTCTGCCTTCTGAATTTAAATCAGCAGGAGTCCGCAGGCGACAGTTTCAGCTGCACCCATGTGGAGGCCGCCAGCGCCCGCGGAGTCTGCGAGGGTGTCTTCCTGCTGACCCTGGAACAGAAGGTGTTTTCTGGAGACACGTGCCGTCCGGAGGCGGCGGGCGCGTGCGCAGCGGCCTGTCCCCCCCGGGGAGACGCCGAGATGCTCCCCTTGGTCAGCGAGATCGAGGGGGACCCCTGCAGGCCGGTGCCCACGGAGGACGAATACACGGACAGGCCCCCCCGGACCGCAGACTCCGTGGTGGTCCTCAGCCCGCCCGGAGGCCGGTCGCCCTTCCCCGAGCCCCTGGAGGTGGGCGAGAACGACAGCTTCAGCCAGTGCTTCACGGGGACGGACAGCCTGGGCGGCTCCGAGAGCCCCCGCCTCGCCGCGCCCCGCTGCAGGACCGCGTGGAGGCCCGCGTCCCCCGAGAAGCCCTTGCCCGGAGAAGCGGGGGGCGGCTGGTGCCCGCCCTGGGCAGCCGGCGCCTCTGCAGTCGGCTGCGCGGGCTGCGGGGACCTGACTGCGGGGGACCCGGCGCCCGGCCTGGAGAGCCCCCCGCGTGGACCCTTGCCCCGGTGCGCCTACGGCACGGGCCTCCCGCCCGCAGCAGACCGGGCGGAGACGGGGGCCCAGCCCCCGGACGGGGCCGCCGAGCTTCCCGGCCCCGCGAGGAGGGGGCCCGGCGACCAGCCGCCTGCCTCAGGTAAGTGACCGCGGGCTCGCCTGGGCACAGCGGCCTGGGCACGGCGGCCTGGGCACAGCGGCCTGGGCGCGGCGCAGGGCCTGCGCGCGAGGCACCCGCCTCCCGGTGAGCAGGGATGCGCACAGGGAAAGAGCCGCTCCTGTGTTCGCCTGAGAAGCCTCTCTGCTGGTGGGTTTCCCTTCAGTCCGCATGTCGGGTTTCTGGTCTGTACCCTCTCTCTACGCGGACTCTCTTGGTTCACACATGTCTCGTGCGCTTTTGCCTTCATGCTCCTCACGACGGGGTTAGGCCTCAAATCCCAGCACCGAGCCCTGAAGACGGTGTCCACATTGAGCTCAGGACTGGCTGAAGTCAAAGCATCCCCTCAGATTTCTGGATTTGGGTGTCTTTTTTTTTTTTTTCTAAAGCAACCTAGGCTTCAAATCCCACCCCACAAAACTCATAAATTTCAGGACAACAAACAAAATTGTCTAGTTAATCCTTGAGGAATTAGTATTTATTGAGGGTAGTTCGTTGATTCTGGACCAAATTAATGAGGCAGCAGCTTGCCTGGAGAATCCCAGGGACAGGGGAGCCTGGTGGGCTGCCAACTATGGGTCGCACGGAGTCAGATGCCACTGAAGCGACTTAGCAGCAGCAGCAGCAGCTGTCCTTTGAGGCTTTCTATGAGAAGCCTCTTTTATAGTCACTGCCTAGGGTGCGTTTATGGAACCAGGAGGATGGTTTTACAATTTAAAGTCATGATCGAGATTTATTGCTGCTCCACTGCTTGAGCATGAATGACTCGCCAGTTGTAGCATTATTGCTTCTTTCTGCGAAGGTAAAACACCCTCTGTTTTGTTGTGTAGCTATAAGGAACTGTGTCACTGATGCTGAGGGCTGCTTCTGGCTCTGGGACTGTATTATGGGAAGCAGGGAGGTCAGGGATCTCTTCCAGAAATTTCTAAAAGCTCTAGACACTCTCGCCAGAAAAATAAATATATGAGAAGTGAAGTGAAAGTGTTAGTTGCTCAGTCCCGTCTGACCCTCTGCAACCCCCTGGACTGTAGTCCTCCAGGCTCCCCTGTCTGTGGGATTCTCCAGGCAAGGATGCTGGAGTGGGTTGCTATTTCCTTCTCCAGGGATCTTCCCAACCCAGGGGTCAAACCCAGGTCTCCCGCACTGCAGGCAGATTCCTTACCATCTGTACCACCAGGAAGCCCTATGAACGTGTGACAGTGAAAGTGTTAGCTGCTCAGTCCTGTCCCACTCTGCAGCCCCACGGGCTGTGGCCTCCCAGGCTCCTCTGTCCGTGGGACCCTCCAGGCAAGGATGCTGGAGTGGGTTGCCATGCCCTCCTGCAGGGGACCTTCCCAGAACATCGCAGGCAGACTGCTCACCGTCTGAGCCATGTGCACGCATTCTATTGAAAGGGCCTCACAGCCTCCTCCCGTCTGCGAAACCACAAAGCCCAGTCAGGGCCACCTTTCTCCTGGGCTGCTTTTGCTTTCCTGCCTCTTTGTTTAGACCGCCAGCAGCTCTAGCAGCCGATCTCGGAATTGTTTTATAACCATGAGGCAGCTCCAGCGGACCCTGAGTGGGGACCGCTTTGTCTCATGCTGGTGATGACTCCTGGCTTATTGCGTAGAAGGGTGAATTTGAATCTGTTTTCCAAGCTCTGCGGTTTGGCTGTACCTACACAGATTCACTGTTGTGTCAATGCTCGATCAGCTCTCAGTCAAACTGAAAGAGGGAGATAAGCTGGGGGCTATTTTTCAAAGAATCCTGATGTCTTTTTCCTTCCAAAGACCTCAGCTTTCTTTTTCAAAGATTTTAAGTGATTTCCATATCTAAAAGTTTGGCTCTGTGGTTCGTTTGTGTGGTTCTCTCTTTTCTGGAGGTGACTTTTCTTTCCACTGGTTGGACACACAAAGCGCGAAGCCCTGGGGCTGTGGGGAGGGCGGAGCCTCCGCGGGGAGGGCGGAGCGCTTTCTCAGTTGCTGACGTTACGAAGGTGACGTTGCTGCCGTGTGAAAAAGGGACCCAGTTCTAGGAAGAACAATGTTGGCCAAAGAGAAAGAGATCATTTTTTTCCTCCTTAGTGTCGTGACACCAAAATGGCAGATTTGAACTGTCCTGTGAAGAGTTAAAACAGTGCCCATCTCTGCTTTTATCCTTTATTTCTCTCCAGCACTAAACATCTAAGCATGGAAAAAAGAAAAAAAACGTGTACCATCCACTAAGTGGTGTTAATTTGCAAGAAGTTTACACTGCTTTTTCTGTCTAAATCTGGTGCTCAGCCATATAAAACATCCGTAGAGCGTTGCCAGCAAGCGGGCCAGATTCCTGTTTGCCTGAGGAGCAGCCAGACTGAGTTCTGAGGCTGTGCTTGCTGCTGCCTCTCTAATTACTTCTACATGAACGGCCTCCCGGCTCCTGGTCCAGATAGCACTTTCTCACTGTTGCTTTTCTTCTCCCGGCGGTGCCAGGTCTTAGCTGTGGAGTGCGGGATCTTTAGCTGGGTCCTTAGTTGGGCCCCCTCCGTGGAGATCATGGGGTCTTAGCCGCTAAGCCACCGGGAAGGTCCTCATCAGTGCTGTGCCTGTCTCTTATACACATCTAGATGTGTATAAGAGACAGGTGTGCCCCAGTCTAGTCAGCTCTTGCAGGTTTCTCTCAAATTACATGCTGTATCCAAGGCAACCATCTCTCCCTTTTCATCTCATCCTATCCATGGTCCCTGGAGGAGGGCATAGCAACCCATTCCAGTATCCTTGCCCGGAAATTCCCATGGACAGAGAAGCCTGGCGGGCTACAGTCCATGGGGTTGCAAAGAGTCAGACACGACTGAGTGACTTCACTATCCGTGGTCAGCCCAGTATTTCATTTTATCAGTGTTGTAATTCCAGATAGGTTGTTTAGTTGATGATTTTCTACTGTGGAATGGATAACCAATACTTTATTCATATATACCCCCCCAAAAAAAGAAAGAGAATTGAGGTGCAAATATAAATTAAAATGCCCAAATATGGTAAGGTAGTGGTTATCACAGCAGGATATCTATGGGAGATTTTGGTCACCAACCAGAGTCAACAACTTGCTAGAATAAAATTACGATTATTTCTGGATCATCTGGAGGATCCAGTCAACCTCAAGGACAGTTTCAGTGACTGACAGAAAGCGGGCAGTTAGTGTGGAAGCTGCTTGCCCAGGTGAGTGAGATGCTGTGGAGGTGGGCCCAGGCATCTCAGTGCAGGAGGAGCTTCCTAATGACGCAGGAGCATCTTGCTGCAGAGCTATGTCAGTGAACCCGGCCTAAGAAAAGCAAGGCTGCAGCTTGGACATTTTGGCAAACAGGAGGGCATCAAAGGTTCCGGATAAGAAATTACGTAGAGCAGCATTTTAAAGAGACCGTTCTGAAGAGAACATTAAAGATAACCAAGGGAATTAAAAACTGTCTTAAAAAAGACAAGGAAAAGCAAGGCCAGAGTCCCAGAAACCAGGCCGTGTAAACCAAGAGTTTATAGTGAAAAGGCACGAGCATCTCCGTCATCGGGCGGGATGAGCAAAACGGTTGAGTCCACGCTGTGTTCTAGATGCAGGACCTGAGACACTTGGCAGGATGGCTGTGGTTCTGGTCTCAGGACTGGCAAAGCCCTGGTACCATGTTGTTATTTGGAAGGAGCTATGATAAGGGGCTTCCTCTTGCCTCCAGAGCCCATCCACCTGGAGAGAGTGAAGTGTTCTGTAGGTGAGCTAAGGTGGAGCTGGATGGTGTGGTGCAGCCGATTAGGGTTGTTCTCTGGTCCTGGGCTGGCCTCTCTCTGAGCAAAGGCGACACCAGGCTTGGGCTACGTTGTTGATTTCACCCTTCCAATGCGAGCTCTCCTCGACAGACCTACAGTCCGCGTTGGGTCCCTTCCTGCTGCTTTTATTCCATTCCAACAGCCTTGATTCCAGGATTTAACTGAAAGGGTTATGCTTTAGAGAAAGAGTGAAAATGAACAATCGTTAATGCCGATTTTCTCATTTTCTTCCAACACAGAACCGCAGATTTACTTGCCCGGTTTACTTATTCTTTCCAATGCGAGCTCTCCTCGACAGACCTACAGTCCGCGTTGGGTCCCTTCCTGCTGCTTTTATTCCATTCCAACAGCCTTGATTCCAGGATTTAACTGAAAGGGTTATGCTTTAGAGAAAGAGTGAAAATGAACAATCGTTAATGCCGATTTTCTCATTTTCTTCCAACACAGAACCGCAGATTCACTTGCCCGGTTTACTTATTCTGCTCCTCTTCACGTCTGTGGCTTTAGTGGCTGCCGTCATCTTCGGTGTTTACTATAGGAAAAAAGGGAAAGCACTGACAGGTACCGCGTCCCTGGTGGGCTTTGAGTCTCAAGCATTTCTAGGTGTATGCTTTGAAGATACCTATATTGCCCTCTGACTGCCTCTTTTGATCTGCTTAAACTAAGGTGAAACACGCTTTATATCTAATTCATTGTTCTCTAGCAAAACAAACAAACAAAAATCCAGTGTTCTTGTTTATGAATAAGAAATACATGTATTTATCCTAGGTGCAGGAAACTGATAAATGTTGTAAAGATTGTGCATGTCAGATACACAGGGGTTGCATGTAACCTAGAATACATTTTAAATGACAGAATTAAGTAAAACAGGAACGATATGTCTAGGTCAGTGGCAGATGGAAAGTTTTGACTGGGGGGCGACGTGATAGGTGAACCTAAAATTCTGAAAATAAATTGTCTTACATCAGTAAGACGCAGTTAGTCATTCTCAGATGATCAAATGTCATCTCGTTTATTGGGAATAGTTTCCACCAAAAAATTGTTTGACAATATCTTTTAACATCATATCCTGTTTGACTTTTGTACTCCAAAGCTGAAACAGTATAATTTTTAAGAAAGGGTTCAAGACATCACTAGGTTTCCTAAACCTAGTGCCCCTGATTTGTTTAACCTTTGGTTTTATACTGGAGAACAGCCGATTAACAATGTTGTGATAATTACCGGTGGGCAGCAAACCATACGTGTACATGTAACGTTGTCTTTTGAAGCACCTGCGGTCTCACCGTCCTTCCCCGTTTTCAGCTGCTTGCTTGTTTATCACATCCGCCTTTGCTGTGGTTCCATCCATTCTCCCACAGTCATATCCGTGAACTTCACAAAACCCTGCATATCTATTTCCATTAACATTCTAATACCTAATGTAACCCTGGGCAATCAAAAGGCTAACAGAAGAGGGAAGATGGTGATGGAAGATGCCAAGCGCTGAGCAGAGAGCAAAGGGGAAAAGTTGGACTTCCCTGTTTTAAAAGTCTCTTTGCTGTTGACTGCTGTTATTCAATGCAGCTTCACCTCCCCAGCACTGGAAGTGGAGATTTGAATAATGCATGTTCAGAGATGCTGACGGATTGCTGGCTCATCCAGCCATGTTGTCATGGGATAACAGGCTTCTGATGTTTTATTCTTTTGCTTTTGTCTCTGTCATAATCTCTTCTGGCCATATCTTACGAATGCCAAGGGCAGTGGGCTGCCATTCAGTGAGTTGGGATGTATGACTGTCTGCTTCCTCTTCATCCCTTCATTCAATATGTGTTTATTGGTCACCAGGGGCTGGACAGGCACTGGGGTGTCAATACCAAGCAACACAAACAGAGCCCATGTCCTTATGGGGGAGGCTCCTCAGTGGGCAAGGCAGGCGTTTGCCCAGAGTGAGGCTGACTGTGGAAAGGGAGGTACAGAGCCTCAGGTGACAGAGTTGTTTGTCCAGCTTTGTGGTCAGCCAGGGCCTCCCAGGGGAGCTAAGATCTGAAAGACAGGTTGGATTGCACTAGCCCAAGGGGAGACGAGAATCGCATCTTCGGAGGGAGCAGGGCGAGCTGGGGGATTGGAAAGTTAGTGCAGCTGGAGCAGAGAGTGAGAACCAGGGTGAAATGAACCTGGAAAGGGAGGTTTGTCCTGGTGGTGCAGCCTTGCAGGTGCGAAGGAGCCTGCTCCCATCCTGAGCAGAGAGAAGGAAGCCAGTCCTATGGGGTTAGTACTTGGCTATTTGACTAATTAAAACAAATTTAGGGGTACAGTAGGCTTGGATGCAGACCCACCAGTAAGGAGGGCTTTTGCAGTCCTCCAAGAGAGAGATTATCATAGGAGTTATCAGTAATCACTGCACATGGTGACTGCAGTCATGAAATTAAAAGATGCTTACTGCTTGGAAGGAAAGTTATGACCAACCTAGATAGCATATTGAAAAGCAGAGACATTAATTTGCCAACAAAGGTCCGTCTAGTCAAGGCTATGGTTTTTCCAGTGGTCATGTATGGATGTGAGAGTTGGACTATAAAGAAAGCTGAGCACCGAAGAACTGATGCTTTTGAACTGTGGTGTTGGAGAAGACTCTTGAGAGTCCCTTGGACTGCAAGGAGATCCACCCAGTCCATCCTAAAGGAGATCAGTCCTGGGTGTTCATTGGAAAGACTGATGTTGAAGCTGAAACTCCAGTTCTTTGGCCACCTGATGCGAAGAGCCGACTCATTGGAAAAGACCCTAATGATGGGAAAGACTGGGGGCAGGAGGAGAAGGGGACGACAGAGGATGAGATGGTTGGATGGCATCACCGACTCAATGGACATGAGTTTGAGTAAACTGTGGGAGTTGGTGATGGGCAGGGAGGCCTGGCGTGCTGCAGTCTATGGGGTTGCAAAGAGTCGGACACGACTGAGTGACTGAACTGAAAACGGAACGAACTTTTTGGCCAGCCCAATGTTCGGCTTTACATAGATCAAAAAGTTTCTTTTTGATAAGAGGAAGAAGATGCCTTCATAGTCTTTAAATTGATTCAATGTTTTCACTCTCAGGATCTTTTACTTACAGATTTGCAGATGACTGTGTTTAAAGATAGTATTGAACTGACATAGAGGTCAGTAATACTGAATCAGAAATAGGAAATAATACGAAGCCCTTATCTTTACTTTGTTTTTCTAGCTAATTTGTGGCACTGGGTCAATGAGGCTTGCGGCCGCCTAAATGGAAATAAGGTAAATTTAGAAGTCTAAAGTGCCTCCTTTGAGTACTGTTAACAATTTGGGGAAATTCTCTGGTGATCCAGTGGTTGGGACTCTGTGCTTCCACTGCAGGAAGCTTGGCTTCGATCCCTGGTTGGGGAATTAAGAACCTACCCATGGAGTGCGTAAGTCGCTATAGCTATTATTAGTCAAATATTGAGCCAAGCTGTGAATGAGTGAGGGGGTGGGACCTCACATCCCAGGGCCAATCCCAATCCTAGATGCTGTTTCCTTTGCTTTCATTTTGTTTTGGTCATCTCTCTGCCCTTGTATTATCTGCATTGTTATTTTAGTAGCAACCTCTGTACCGACGGCCCGGGACAGACCCCTAGGGGAGAAGCAGGGCCACGTTCCTTTCCTTTGGGGTTATTTCGGTGGCCTTCAATTGGGGCATGACCTCAGCACTGTAGGGCAGCAGTGAGAGTGAGACCTTCCACGTGCCCTCTGCTCGGATCCAGCGGCTGCCTGAATTTTCACAACGCTTTATTATTGGCTCTTCCTATGTGTGTCGGAGCTTCCCAGGCGCTGCTAGTGGTAAAGACCCTGCCTGCCAGTGCAGGAGGCTTAGGAGATGCGGGTTAGATCCCTGGGTCAGGAAGATCCCCTGGAGGAGGGCATGGCAACCTACTGCAGTGCTCTTGCCTGGAGAGTCCCTTGGACAGAGGAGCCTGGTGGGCCGCAGTCCATGGGGCCGCCAAGAGTCGGACACGACCGAGCGACTCAGCTCAGCAGCATGTGTGTCTATGCGCATGTGTATTTTTTCCTCTGGAATCTTTTCAGAGGGGCAAACACCATGCTCCTCCATCCTTAAATACTCCCATGAGAGGTTCATCAGAACAAGGACATTCTCTTATGTGATCATAGTACATTTGTCACAATCAAAAAACGTAGTAGTGGTACAATACTATTATATAATTTACATTTGATCTTAAGATTTCAGTAATTATCCCATTATATCCTTTTTAGATCTAGTTTCTTATATTCTGTTGTGTTATTCGCTCAGTCACGTTTAACTCTTTTCCACGCCGTGGACTAACCAGCCAGGTTTCTCTGACCATGGGATTCTCCAGGCAAGTGTACTGGAGCGGGTTGCCATTCCCTTCTCCAGGGAATCTTCCCAAACTCGGGTCTCCTGCATTGCTGGTGGGTTCTTTACTAGCTGAGCCCCCACCTGGAGTTCATACCCATTTCTCTAATTCTGGTCCCAGCACTGCAGGATTCATTGTAGTCCTTCCTTATCTGTGCTTGAACCTTCCCTTCTTCCGAAGCAGGAAACCCTGTTATTCTCAATATATTTACTCATTTACTCAATTCCAGAATACACAGACAGTAGTTTCAGAATTACTAAGCCATACCACAGCAAAAAGCAGAGCTACTAACTAGAATTCAGTATTTGTCTGTGGGCTTTTAAAAATTGAGATGGAGAGCATAGGCGAGATCCAGTGTTCTGAAATTCCTTGGGTTAGCTCCCTCCCTTGCTTGGATATAAACACGCTGCCCCCTTGGAAATGCGGTTCGATTCAGCTGTTTCTGGTTGGGCTCTATTTGAGGGTTCCCCCCACCCCCCTAATCTTCAATAACCCAAATAAAGCGCAGCAGTGAGCATTCCATCTGTACTTGTTATGGTGGAAATGATTGCCATAAACACCGTTTTCAGCCGCGTTTAGCAGAACCACGTTCTAACGCTGGCATTAATGCTCTGCCTTCTGAATTTAAATCAGCAGGAGTCCGCAGGCGACAGTTTCAGCTGCACCCATGTGGAGGCCGCCAGCGCCCGCGGAGTCTGCGAGGGTGTCTTCCTGCTGACCCTGGAACAGAAGGTGTTTTCTGGAGACACGTGCCGTCCGGAGGCGGCGGGCGCGTGCGCAGCGGCCTGTCCCCCCCGGGGAGACGCCGAGATGCTCCCCTTGGTCAGCGAGATCGAGGGGGACCCCTGCAGGCCGGTGCCCACGGAGGACGAATACACGGACAGGCCCCCCCGGACCGCAGACTCCGTGGTGGTCCTCAGCCCGCCCGGAGGCCGGTCGCCCTTCCCCGAGCCCCTGGAGGTGGGCGAGAACGACAGCTTCAGCCAGTGCTTCACGGGGACGGACAGCCTGGGCGGCTCCGAGAGCCCCCGCCTCGCCGCGCCCCGCTGCAGGACCGCGTGGAGGCCCGCGTCCCCCGAGAAGCCCTTGCCCGGAGAAGCGGGGGGCGGCCGGTGCCCGCCCTGGGCAGCCGGCGCCTCTGCAGTCGGCTGCGCGGGCTGCGGGGACCTGACTGCGGGGGACCCGGCGCCCGGCCTGGAGAGCCCCCCGCGTGGACCCTTGCCCCGGTGCGCCTACGGCACGGGCCTCCCGCCCGCAGCAGACCGGGCGGAGACGGGGGCCCAGCCCCCGGACGGGGCCGCCGAGCTTCCCGGCCCCGCGAGGAGGGGGCCCGGCGACCAGCCGCCTGCCTCAGGTAAGTGACCGCGGGCTCGCCTGGGCACAGCGGCCTGGGCACAGCGGCCTGGGCACAGCGGCCTGGGCGCGGTGCAGGGCCTGCGCGCGAGGCACCCGCCTCCCGGTGAGCAGGGATGCGCACAGGGAAAGAGCCGCTCCTGTGTTCGCCTGAGAAGCCTCTCTGCTGGTGGGTTTCCCTTCAGTCCGCATGTCGGGTTTCTGGTCTGTACCCTCTCTCTACGCGGACTCTCTTGGTTCACACATGTCTCGTGCGCTTTTGCCTTCATGCTCCTCACGACGGGGTTAGGCCTCAAATCCCAGCACCGAGCCCTGAAGACGGTGTCCACATTGAGCTCAGGACTGGCTGAAGTCAAAGCATCCCCTCAGATTTCTGGATTTGGGTGTCTTTTTTTTTTTTTCTAAAGCAACCTAGGCTTCAAATCCCACCCCACAAAACTCATAAATTTCAGGACAACAAACAAAATTGTCTAGTTAATCCTTGAGGAATTAGTATTTATTGAGGGTAGTTCGTTGATTCTGGACCAAATTAATGAGGCAGCAGCTTGCCTGGAGAATCCCAGGGACAGGGGAGCCTGGTGGGCTGCCAACTATGGGTCGCACGGAGTCAGATGCCACTGAAGCGACTTAGCAGCAGCAGCAGCAGCTGTCCTTTGAGGCTTTCTATGAGAAGCCTCTTTTATAGTCACTGCCTAGGGTGCGTTTATGGAACCAGGAGGATGGTTTTACAATTTAAAGTCATGATCGAGATTTATTGCTGCTCCACTGCTTGAGCATGAATGACTCGCCAGTTGTAGCATTATTGCTTCTTTCTGCGAAGGTAAAACACCCTCTGTTTTGTTGTGTAGCTATAAGGAGCTGTGTCACTGATGCTGAGGGCTGCTTCTGGCTCTGGGACTGTATTATGGGAAGCAGGGAGGTCAGGGATCTCTTCCAGAAATTTCTAAAAGCTCTAGACACTCTCGCCAGAAAAATAAATATATGAGAAGTGAAGTGAAAGTGTTAGTTGCTCAGTCCCGTCTGACCCTCTGCAACCCCCTGGACTGTAGTCCTCCAGGCTCCCCTGTCTGTGGGATTCTCCAGGCAAGGATGCTGGAGTGGGTTGCTATTTCCTTCTCCAGGGATCTTCCCAACCCAGGGGTCAAACCCAGGTCTCCCGCACTGCAGGCAGATTCCTTACCATCTGTACCACCAGGAAGCCCTATGAACGTGTGACAGTGAAAGTGTTAGCTGCTCAGTCCTGTCCCACTCTGCAGCCCCACGGGCTGTGGCCTCCCAGGCTCCTCTGTCCGTGGGACCCTCCAGGCAAGGATGCTGGAGTGGGTTGCCATGCCCTCCTGCAGGGGACCTTCCCAGAACATCGCAGGCAGACTGCTCACCGTCTGAGCCATGTGCACGCATTCTATTGAAAGGGCCTCACAGCCTCCTCCCGTCTGCGAAACCACAAAGCCCAGTCAGGGCCACCTTTCTCCTGGGCTGCTTTTGCTTTCCTGCCTCTTTGTTTAGACCGCCAGCAGCTCTAGCAGCCGATCTCGGAATTGTTTTATAACCATGAGGCAGCTCCAGCGGACCCTGAGTGGGGACCGCTTTGTCTCATGCTGGTGATGACTCCTGGCTTATTGCGTTGAAGGGTGAATTTGAATCTGTTTTCCAAGCTCTGCGGTTTGGCTGTACCTACACAGATTCACTGTTGTGTCAATGCTCGATCAGCTCTCAGTCAAACTGAAAGAGGGAGATAAGCTGGGGGCTATTTTTCAAAGAATCCTGATGTCTTTTTCCTTCCAAAGACCTCAGCTTTCTTTTTCAAAGATTTTAAGTGATTTCCATATCTAAAAGTTTGGCTCTGTGGTTCGTTTGTGTGGTTCTCTCTTTTCTGGAGGTGACTTTTCTTTCCACTGGTTGGACACACAAAGCGCGAAGCCCTGGGGCTGTGGGGAGGGCGGAGCCTCCGCGGGGAGGGCGGAGCGCTTTCTCAGTTGCTGACGTTACGAAGGTGACGTTGCTGCCGTGTGAAAAAGGGACCCAGTTCTAGGAAGAACAATGTTGGCCAAAGAGAAAGAGATCATTTTTTTCCTCCTTAGTGTCGTGACACCAAAATGGCAGATTTGAACTGTCCTGTGAAGAGTTAAAACAGTGCCCATCTCTGCTTTTATCCTTTATTTCTCTCCAGCACTAAACATCTAAGCATGGAAAAAAGAAAAAAAACGTGTACCATCCACTAAGTGGTGTTAATTTGCAAGAAGTTTACACTGCTTTTTCTGTCTAAATCTGGTGCTCAGCCATATAAAACATCCGTAGAGCGTTGCCAGCAAGCGGGCCAGATTCCTGTTTGCCTGAGGAGCAGCCAGACTGAGTTCGGAGGCTGTGCTTGCTGCTGCCTCTCTAATTACTTCTACATGAACGGCCTCCCGGCTCCTGGTCCAGATAGCACTTTCTCACTGTTGCTTTTCTTCTCCCGGCGGTGCCAGGTCTTAGCTGTGGAGTGCGGGATCTTTAGCTGGGTCCTTAGTTGGGCCCCCTCCGTGGAGATCATGGGGTCTTAGCCGCTAAGCCACCGGGAAGGTCCTCATCAGTGCTGTGCTGTGCTTAGTCATCGCTCAGTCGTGTCCAACTCTTTGTGGCCCCAAGGACTGTAGCTCACCAGGCTCCTCTGTCCATGGGGATTCTCCAGGCAAAAACGCTGCCATGTGTCTAGTCAAGGCTATGGTTTTTCCAGTAGTCATGTATGGATGTGAGAGTTGGACTGTAAAGAAAGCTGCTCACCACATGATAGGCCTATAAAACCTAGACGAGGTGTTGGGACACAGAGGGGACTTCATTCATGAGCCAGCTGACAGAGAAGATGGCGGTCTAGTGCCTCAAAATAACCATCTTGCTGGGACCTCAAAATCAGTTTTTTTTTTTTATGGATCAGAGATAGTGGAGGGGGGTGGTGGTGGTGGTGAAGAAATAAAGTAAAAAGACTATTCAATCCTTGCAAATGTCTCCTAGAATGGCAAGCCTCAGGCAGGGGGATGTGTTAATTTGACTTCCTTACAAGTCATTTCATGGGTGGTATGAAATGGAATATCTCTTGTCATATCAACCAACATATATGTCACATCTCTCTGTGACTCTGGCCTTCCCAAATGTGAATTTCTGGACCACTCCTGTAAGCAGTAGAAGAAGGGCACCATGCCCTTTGCCACACAAAGAATTTAGGAATATGTCACAGTCCTTCACAGGTGGGTTGGGTCAGGTTATCTCCCTGAGGCAGGCCATTATGTACATATAACTCAGAAGCAGCAAGATAAGGGTTAAAGTCACAGATCAGATCCGGTGTGAATTCAAAATTAACTCTTCCTGATTACAATACCATTCCACTGAGTAAGAACTAAATAAATACTGCCTATACTATTTAACTCAGGGAAGGCAATGGCACCCCACCCCAGTACTCTTGCCTGGAAAATCCAATGGACGGAGTAGCCTGGTGGGCTGCAGTCCATGGGGTCGTTAACAGTCGGACAGACTGACCGACTTCACTTTCACTTTTCTCTTTCATGCATTGGAGAAGGAGATGGCAACCCACTCCAGTATTCTTGCCTGGAGAATCCCAGGGATGGGGGAGCCTGGTGGGCTGCCGTCTATGGGGTCACACAGAGTCGGACACGACTGAAGTGACTTAGCAGCAGCATACTATTTAACTATGTGATGGGTGCTTACAATAAGGGCAAAATTTAAGGTTCATATGATTTGACTGAAACATTCTGTGACCTGACAGTTTGGTTTTTAATGGATACCTGACAAATCATGTTAGTTTTTCTTTTTTCTTTTTTCTTTTTTGGTTGTGCCGCATGGCTTGTGGGATCCTAGTTCCCTGACCAAGGATTGAACTAGGGCCCTTGGCAGTTAAAGCATGGTGTCTTAGTTACTGGACAGCCAGGGAATTCCCGAAACATTTAAGTTTCATCCCTATGTAAGTGGATAATGAGTACTTGGAGGAAATGACTGAGTCACATTTATTTCTGATTATCCAGAGTTTAGTCTTTGGCACAATGTAGGCAACAATTGTAAAGTAAGGGAGTTAGAGAAGGCGAGATTCGAGAAAAGAAAAATGAGACCGACACTTTACAGGAACAGATCACCTCTAATGAGGCGAGAAGGGGCAGCACTCAGATTAGTGGGCTGCTGCACTAAATGGAGAAGAGAGTAGGTATATATAGAAAACATGTATATGTGGAGATACATCGTTTTGAGGGGGTCTGTTTTTCCCTATGATTATTTTTGATTAGTTAGCTTTAAACAACTGAGGAAAGGAATTCTTGAGTTTGGTTGGAGACTGGGATCCTCTGGGAGCTGAACATAATCTTATTGTCTGTTCCTTTCTTCAGGGGAGAAAGTTCATTATAGAACTTTGTATAGAATGGTGGGGAGGATATGGAGGGGGGTTTTAACTCCAGGCTATTTTGAGCCATGTAGCTTTCCTTCAACAATAATGCGCCCCCTGCAAAAAAAAAAAAAACAAAACACCAAATATGGTAAATATTGAATAGACCTTTCTTTGGTTCACAGAAACAGAGACTAGTCAACATGGTTGCATGCACTTGTGCTTTCCAGTCCATGCCTATGGGGTGTCCCATAGAACAAAAGACGAGCTAAAATAGCGCTTGTTTGTGCTGTAAACTAAAAAAATATAGTCACAACCTGAAAGTAGAGACTTATTTTATTTGGTGGGAATGTTTAGGAATTTGAGTGTGGGAGACAGCATCCCAGTAACTTGAGAAAACTGCTCCAAGGAGGCAAGTTCAGTTCAGTCGCTCAGTTGTGTCTGACTCTTTGTGACCCCAAGAACCACAGCACGCCAGGCCTCCTTGTCCATCACCAACTCCCAGAGTCCACCCAGACTCATGTCCATTGAGTCAATGATGCCACCAACCATTTCATCCTCATGTCATCCCCTTCTCCTCCTGCCCTCAATCTTTCCCAGCATCAGGGTCTTTTCAAATAGGTCAGCTCTTCGCATCAATTGGCCAAAGTATTGGGGTTTCAGCTTCAACATCAGTCCTTCCAATGAACACCCAGGACTGATCTCCTTTAGGATGGACTGGTTGGATCTCCTTGCAGTCCAAGGGACTCTCAAGCATCTTCTCCAACACCACAGTTCAAAAGCGTTAATTCTTGGGTGCTCAGCTTTCTTTTCAGCATCAGGGTCTTTTCAAATAGGTCAGCTCTTCGCATCAATTGGCCAAAGTATTGGGGTTTCAGCTTCAACATCAGTCCTTCCAATGAACACCCAGGACTGATCTCCTTTAGGATGGACTGGTTGGATCTCCTTGCAGTCCAAGGGACTCTCAAGCATCTTCTCCAACACCACAGTTCAAAAGCGTTAATTCTTGGGTGCTCAGCTTTCTTTATAGTCTCACTCTCACATCCATACATGACCACTGGAAAACCATAGCCTTAACTAGATGGACCTTTGTTGGCAAAGTAATGTCTCTGCTTTTTAATATGCTGTCTAGGTTGGTCATAACTTTCTTTCCAAGGAGTAAGTGTCTTTTAATTTCATGGCTGCAATCACTATCTGCAGTTAATTTTGGAGCCCAGAAAAATAAAGTCAGTCACTGTTTCCATTGTTTCCCCATCTATTTGCCATGAAGTATGCACATAAGTTAAATAAGCGGGATGACAATATACGGCCTTGACATACTCCTTTTCCTATTTGGAACCAGTCTGTAGTTCCATGTCCAGTTCTAACTGTTGCTTCCTGATCTGCATACAGATTTCTCAAGAGGCAGGTCAGGTGGTCTGGTGTTCCCATCTCTTTCAGAATTTTTCACAGTTTATTGTGATGGGAAGGCTAAACACAAGTTTGCAGGCTATATACAAGTCTGCAACAAAGGGAGCAGGCAGTCTGAACATCAAAGATCAGACAGCAAATTAAGGAATTTAGCATTCTATCTATGGGAAGATGCAAGCCTCCAGGATCAGCGAATTCATTCCTTTCATTTGCACCTCATCCCTCTGGGACCAAATCTTGTTTCTTTGCTCACCTTCAGTTCAGTTCAGTTCAGTTGAGTCGCTCAGTCGTATCCAACTCTTTGTGATCCCATGAATCGCAGCACGCCAGGCCTTCCTGTCTGTCACCATCTCCCGGAGTTCACTCAGACTCACGTTCATTGAGTCCGTGATGCCATCCAGCCATCTCATCCTCTGTCGTCCCCTTCTCCTCCTGCCCCCAATCCTTCCCAGCATCAGTCTTTTCCAATGAGTCAACTCTTCGCATGAGGTGGCCAAAGTACTGGAGTTTCAGCTTTAGCATCATTCCATCCAAAGAAATCCCAGGGCTGATCTCCTTCAGAATGGACTGGTTGGATCTCCTTGCAGTCCAAGGGCCTCTCAAGAGTCTTCTCCAACACCACAGTTCAAAATGCCTGGTGGGCTGCCGTCTATGGGGTCACACAGAGTCGGACACGACTGAAGTGACTTAGCAGCAGTATGTTCTGTAAAAATGTGTGAAAGAGGATGGTGCTTGGGTAAAAGTTATGAGTGGGCTTAATCCTAACAGGCACCATCTTCTCAGGACTTGAGGGAGGTGACCTTTTTATTGGCTTTTGGATTTATATGTGTGAGTATTTAAAATGAAAAACAAAAACAAAAACAAAAAACCTTGCAACCAAATCAAGTGGTTTGTGCAGCAATGACAGGCCTGAGCACTTCCTCAGTAGGAAAAGTACCTTCTTGGCGCCCAACTTTTGCAGACGATGATCGCTCTTCAGACAGCTCCATAAGCATATCTTTCAAAAATAACACCCGGTGGTAAGTCTTTTATAACCATGTTACAACTCTTAAAGAGCAGGGAGGATTATCAGCCAAAACCAATGGAGGGGGAAAAGACACTGTGATCGCAGTTTATGTGACCATGCCCTAATTTACGCCTTCAAGTCTCCGGATGACGTGATGCTGGTTACCGTGCTGACAAGCTCTTTCACCTGGAGTTTGGAGGATTCTGTCTAGGAAATCATTCCATGTGCAAGAAAGAACGGCTTCTGGTGATGCAAGTGTCACCAGTTGGCCAGTGACTTGATCCTGGCTCCAGAGATGACGTAATTGGTTGAGACACTTCTGAGCTGGAGAGAGGTGTTTCTTCACGGGTCTCACAACGATTCTTCATGAGCACACTTACCGATTTTTCATGAGCACCAGCTACACGATGCTCTATCGAGTCTTCACTGAGGTTCTGCTGAGACATGGAGACTTGGAAAAGCTTGGAAGTAGGGATGGGTGCCAGGGAGTGGAGAACACGAAAGGAATCAGCAATCTGAGAAAGCGAGGGCCCCTCTCTAGTGGGCACTCCTCGGGCCCCTTTGCCGGCTCACCCACCTCCGTCTGGCCCCTTTGGCAGGAACCTCTCCCCTTCCTGCTCGTGCCCACGCGCTTCCCTTCATGTGGCCGCCTCGTCCCTGCCCTGTCCCCTTTCCAGAGCACCCAGTGCCCCCTGACCTTCAAGTCCCTGCTCGGACTGTGTCCAGCTCTTTGTGACCCCATGGACTGTAGCCCCCCTGGCTCCTCTGTCCACGGTTTTCCCGGCAAGAAGACCGGAGTGGGTTGCCGTTTCCTCCTCCAGGGGATCCTCCAGACCCAAGGACTGAACCCAAGTCTCTTGCACCTCCTGTATTGCAGGCAGATTCTTTATCGCTGAGCCACCAGGAAAGCTCAAATGCTGCTTCCTAAACGAGGGAAACTCCCCATCTGTGCCCCCAGCAGCCCCTGGCAACAGCCCCTGGCATCCTTCTCAGCGAGCCCAGGACACCCACATCTTCACCAACAGCCATCTCGAGGCAGCCACGGCCGGTTAGTTGGTAGGAGTTGCCGTGGCCGTCACCACGCCTGGCAGCTTACTCACTGTGCACACGAACACAAGTCCGTCAGCTCACTCGTCCACGCATCCAGTCGTGAACAACTAGAGGAATGAGAACCGTAGCTCCAGCTTGTGCCCTGACTTCCTCTCAGCCCCCCACATCTCCCGTCTGTCCTGGGGCTCGGGGGCTAGGCAGGGGATGGCGGGACTGCCATCCTGCCACTAGCTGTCCTGGGCAGGCTCGGGTGTTCTGGCGGAGGAGGCAGGCATGGCAGAAGTTAGGATGCTGGTCCATCCGAGCGGCACAGACACCCCCAGGCTCAGGCCTGGGAGCCCGGGACGCAGGAGGGTGAGGGCCCCGCTCGACTCCTGGGTCCCCCTTCCAGGCCTCCCATCCCTGGGCCCACCTTGTCCTGAAACAACTATTTTTGACCATCCGCTTCCATCCTGTGAGGCAGACAAGGTCTTTTTACCCCAGTTTTCTTCCTGTTTCTCCCCTCCCCTCAAGCAAAGAACAGTCCTCTGTTTCTAGCATGCTTCTCTTTCCTGCTGAAATGCCATCCACTAACTTGTATTGATGTTGGAAAGTGAAAAGTGTTAGTCACTCAGTCGTGTCCAACATTTTTTCGACCCTGTGGACTGCAGCCAGCCAGGCTCCTCTGTACATGGAACTGTCCAGGCAAGAATACTGGCGTGGGTTGCCATTCCCTTCCAGGGGATCTTCCCCACCCGGGGATTGAACCTGGGTCTCCTGCATTGCAGGCAGAGTCTTTGCTGGCTGAGCACCAGGGGAACTTTGTTTGCCTGAGCCGCACGTTTGACATTTAGCTAAGTATTATAGGAGCAGGCATTAGCTCAAGGACTCTGTAAGTTAAAAATACTTTTTAGTTCAGTTATTTGGTAGTAAACTTCAGCATTCATTGGTGCCAAAAGTCAATGCATTATTTCAAAATATATGAAAATTTTGTTCACTATATCTTTCATTTAGCCCTGCTTGCCTTCTTTCTGTTCTAACAGAAAAGGTTTCATTTATAAGCCATTCTAAGTAAGTTTCAAGCATGATTCAGAATGGAACTATTAAATCCTGCTTCCCTTCCCGTATCATCATAGACCCAGTTTCTTCCAAATGCCTGAAACAGATCTTGCATTTCCATAAAGAGGAAAATCACATGAGAAGCATATGAGTTAAATATAAAATATGTTTTTAAAAAATTCCAGAAGAACCCAATATAGCTTGGGTAATTTGAGTGTATTTGTGTATATTTTTAGTTCTTTTCCTTGGAAGAAAATCTACATGACAATTAGGTGATAATATTTGCTATAGTTCTTGTGATTTAATATTCATACATCATGCATTTTAAACAACATAATAAGCCTTTGAGGAGACAAGTGTGCATTACCTTGCTTTAAAATGTAAATTCTGTCAGGGATTGGGTTCTTACAAGGAAGCTTATTCTCTCTGCCTGAGAAATAGTGATTCCATGGAGCTTGCTATGCAAAACAGGGAGTTCACAAAGTATAAACATCTTTCTGGTCGTGATAAGACACTTCATTTGTTCATTGTTTCTGTTGACTTAAAATGCTATTTTTTAATTTTCTTAAGTGACCTGAAATTTTTTCTAGCTAAGTCACATTAAATATTAATGTTAAGCTAACCAACCCATTTTAAATGTTAGAAATTTCAGATTTTCTAATTTAATGAAAGCCCTCAAGACTTCCCTGGGTAGTAGTACAGTGGTTAAGACTCCATGCTTCCAATGCAGGAGCCTGGGGCTCAAGCCTTGGTCAGGGAACTGCACACCCCATGCTACAACAAAGCCCAGGTGCAGCCAAATAAATAAATAAATATCCAGAGAATAGAGAAGTCAGAGCTCCCATGCCTGCTAGTTCTCAAAGCATCCTTTTAGGTAGCCTTCACATAGAGGTCTTCCCTGGTGGCTCAGACAGTGAAGCGTCTGCCTGCAATGCGGGAGACCTGCGTTCGATCCCTGGGTCGGGAAGATCCCCTGGATAAGGAAATGGCAACCGACTCCAGTACTCTTGCCTGGAAAATTCCACGGACAGAGGAGCCTTGTAAACGACAGTCCACGGGGTTGCAAAGAGTCGGGCACGACTGAGCGACGTCACTTCACTTCACATAGAGGTCTAACAATCGCCTTGTGTTAAGAGACATGTTAAGACTGTTCTGACATCCTGGAGGTTGTATTTTTATCAGTGATATCAGAGGTATGAGAGTTAGACCATAAAGAAGGCTGAGCACCAAAGAACTGATGGTTTTGAATTGTGCTGCTGAGAAAGACTCTGGAGAGTCCCTTGGACAGCAAAGAGATCAAACCAGTCAATCCTAAAGGAAATCCAACCCTGACTAGTCATTGGAAGGACTGATGCTGAAAGTGAAGCTCCAATACTTTGGTTGCCTGATGTGAAGAGCCAACTCACTGGAAAAGACCCTGATGCTGGGAAAGATTGAGAGCAAGAGGAGAAGGGGACGACAGAGGAGGAGATGTTGGATGGCATCACTGGCTCAATGGAGATGAATTTGAGCAAACTGGGAAACAATGGAGAACAGAGGAGCCTGGCGTGCTGCAGTCCATGGGGTTGCAAAGAATTGGAAGTGACTTAGCGACTGAACGACAAAATCAGAGGTATGCGTTACCAGATGCTGGCTAAGTTTGGCTTCCCTGGTGGCTCAGAGAGTAAAGAATCTGTCTGTAATGTGGGAGCCCCCAGTTCGATCCCTGGGTTGGGAAGATCCCCTGGGGAACGGAATGGCAACCCACTCCAGTATTCTTGCCTGGAGAATTCCATAGACAGAGGAGCCTGGAGGGTTACAGTCCATGGGGTCCCTGAGAGTTGGAACCGGATGAGCAACTAACACTTACCTTCTCACTTCCTCACAGAAATCCTGTGGGCACATTCCTCACCCAGGACCACTCAGCGAGTCAGCAGTGAAACCACAGCTCACACAGCCGATTCTGCAGCCCGTGCCTTGAGCCATGGCACTGTCTCCCTATAAATCAGTGCCAGTGAGACTGCTTTCATTTGTTTATCGAGCACTGGAGAATCCTCAGTGAGCCATCAAATACAGGCAAACTTGGGCCGGATCACTGGCTACTCAGGCTGAGCGAGGGGCAGTGGCCAGGCCAGGCAAGGCCCAGAAGTTTCCATGGGAAGAGTCGGTAGTGTCTGTGCAAAGAGGTGATGGCCCCCCTGGCCTGAGTCCCCTCTGTTGCAGTTACTGCTTCTTTGGTGAGGAAAGCACGATCTTCACATGCCTCCAACCTCATCCTGTTTTGCAAGTAAAATAGAGTTAAAATAAATGTCAGGGGCAGCTTTGACTGGGGAAAAGCTGGCAGAAAGGCAGCTTCAGACAGTGAGGAAGAGGGAAGTGACTGGCCTGGTTTAGCTCGTATTCCCAGAGGTCTGTGGCTTGTCCGTGTGTGCTCAGCCGCTCCAGTCGAGTTCCACTCTTTGTGACCCCATGGACTGTCGCCTACCAGGCTCCTTTCTCTATGGGATTTCCCAGGCCCCTCCTCCAGGGGGTCTTCCTGACCCAGGGATCAAACCCACGTCTCCCGCAACTCTTGCATTGCAGGTGGATTCTTTACCTGCTGAGCCACCGAGGAAGCCCCTGTGGACAACTGGGACCTATAAAGACCTCAACTTTTCCTAAGGCATCTTGGACAAGTCTCACGCACCCCCTTCCTTCTTCACATTCCCCCCTTACCAGCCAGAACATCCTGCCATGTCCTTGGTTCTCAGTGGAGAGAGCTACCCCTTCCAGGGCATGCACTAACTGCAGAAACCATGGCAACCATGGGGCACCCACCATGTGGATGTGCAGCCCTATTGCCTCACCACCCCAGGCCTAGCCCTGTCGGGTCCGTTCGCACGACCATGTAAAATGCACTAAATGGTAGAAAGCAGATCTTAGGGAGTGATTAGTTGTAGGCAAGGACAATTCTGGACTGAGGCATAACATGAGATAAGGATATCACCAACTCACTCAAAACCTTGACCTACTCTCGGACTTCCTTGGTGGTCCAGTGGTTAAGACCCTGAGTTTCCAGTGCAGGCGCCGCAAGTTCAATCCCTGGTCCGAGAACTAAGATCCCATATGTTGCATGCTCCGGCCAAAAAAAGAAAGAAAGAAACCTTGACCTACCGTAGTGCTACATCCAGCTCACAGCTGACCTGCATGATGAAAAACAAGACCGTGGGGGAATCCGTGTAGAATTACTCAGATGAGTGTTCAAACCAGAGATGGTTGGGACGGTGGACCACTTCAGCAAAGGAAACAAAAGTTGGTTAGATATCTAGAGGTAAGTGCCCTTTCAGTCTTCAAGATCAGTTGAAATCCTTCAACAAGACAGCAGTGGAAAAATAGCGTGACTGCTCAAGAGCTTTCCCAGTTGGGAAGTGTCATGAGTGCCGCTGTTAGATTCTGGGCGTAGCAATGCAGCCTTGCACCTGTGAAAAATGCTTTGTTATTTCCCAAGTGTTTTCCAAGCCACTGCCTCATTCGACCCTGTGCCGTCCTGCCAGGTATTCACGCATTCCTGTGCTCATTCATCTCCCGTTTATCATATNGATCTTCACATGCCTCCAACCTCATCCTGTTTTGCAAGTAAAATAGAGTTAAAATAAATGTCAGGGGCAGCTTTGACTGGGGAAAAGCTGGCAGAAAGGCAGCTTCAGACAGTGAGGAAGAGGGAAGTGACTGGCCTGGTTTAGCTCGTATTCCCAGAGGTCTGTGGCTTGTCCGTGTGTGCTCAGCCGCTCCAGTCGAGTTCCACTCTTTGTGACCCCATGGACTGTCGCCTACCAGGCTCCTTTCTCTATGGGATTTCCCAGGCCCCTCCTCCAGGGGGTCTTCCTGACCCAGGGATCAAACCCACGTCTCCCGCAACTCTTGCATTGCAGGTGGATTCTTTACCTGCTGAGCCACCGAGGAAGCCCCTGTGGACAACTGGGACCTATAAAGACCTCAACTTTTCCTAAGGCATCTTGGACAAGTCTCACGCACCCCCTTCCTTCTTCACATTCCCCCCTTACCAGCCAGAACATCCTGCCGTGTCCTTGGTTCTCAGTGGAGAGAGCTACCCCTTCCAGGGCATGCACTAACTGCAGAAACCATGGCAACCATGGGGCACCCACCGTGTGGATGTGCAGCCCTATTGCCTCACCACCCCAGGCCTAGCCCTGTCGGGTCCGTTCGCACGACCATGTAAAATGCACTAAATGGTAGAAAGCAGATCTTAGGGAGTGATTAGTTGTAGGCAAGGACAATTCTGGACTGAGGCATAACATGAGATAAGGATATCACCAACTCACTCAAAACCTTGACCTACTCTCGGACTTCCTTGGTGGTCCAGTGGTTAAGACCCTGAGTTTCCAGTGCAGGCGCCGCAAGTTCAATCCCTGGTCCGAGAACTAAGATCCCATATGTTGCATGCTCCGGCCAAAAAAAGAAAGAAAGAAACCTTGACCTACCGTAGTGCTACATCCAGCTCACAGCTGACCTGCATGATGAAAAACAAGACCGTGGGGGAATCCGTGTAGAATTACTCAGATGAGTGTTCAAACCAGAGATGGTTGGGACGGTGGACCACTTCAGCAAAGGAAACAAAAGTTGGTTAGATATCTAGAGGTAAGTGCCCTTTCAGTCTTCAAGATCAGTTGAAATCCTTCAACAAGACAGCAGTGGAAAAATAGCGTGACTGCTCAAGAGCTTCCCCAGTTGGGAAGTGTCATGAGTGCCGCTGTTAGATTCTGAGCGTAGCAATGCAGCCTTGCACCTGTGAAAAATGCTTTGTTATTTCCCAAGTGTTTTCCAAGCCACTGCCTCATTCGACCCTGTGCCGTCCTGCCAGGTATTCACGCATTCCTGTGCTCATTCATCTCCCGTTTATCATATGCCTGCTCTGGAGGCTGCACCTGCCGGGCTAGATGGCCTTGAATGCTGGTGCTTGTTTCATAAAGGAGCAGACCACACTGTAGGTGGATTGTCCCAGATTCCACAGCGAGTTGAGGCCAAGCTGGGGGAGGACCGGGGCTTTCAGAGCATGTCTGCTCCTCCATCCCAGCCCCATTTCTGGCCTCCTGGACTCGGGCAGCCACTGAAACCAGCACCCCGCTAGCCACTGTCATGCACTTTCTGCTCTTCAGAGAGTGACACACCACTCTGAGTGGCCAAAATCTTTTTGCTATTGAAGTTGAGACGGCGGAGACTAGCACGCCATTGAAGTTAGTAGATTACTTGCAGGTGAGTCTGCATGTGACAAGGCTGGGAAAGAAGGGTGTTAGTTTTCATTGCTGAAGCCATGTCGGTCAGTCCAGGGGGGAGAGAAACAAGCCTGGGGCACTCAGGTGCGGAGTAAGGGCAAGCTGGTGTGATAATGCCACCCGTCTAGCATAGAGGGGACGCGCAGTGAGTTCTGGACTCGGGGTGTTGTACCACTGTTACTGCTTCCCTAGTGGCACTGGTGGTAAAGAACCTTCAGGAGACATGAGGGCCGAGGGTTCGATCCCTGGGTCGGGAAGATCCCCTGGAGGAGAGCATGGCAACCCCCTCCAGTACTCTTGCCTGGAGAATCCCATGGACAGAGGAGCCTGGCGGGCTACAGTCCACGGGGTCGCAAAGAGTCGGACAGGACTACACACACAGGTTGTCACTGTTATTACTGTAATAGTGACCTAATGAACCCGAATTCTCCCAGCCTCTGCAGAGGGAGCTGATGGAAGCCGACGGCACACTGAGGGATGACTCACAGCTAATGGGTCACTCTAGGCTGGAACGCCTAGGACCTGCTGCTCCTAGCCAATGAATGGCCAAGCTTACTAAAATTCATGGGTCATCCCAGTCCCATGAGTGTGAGCTGATCCTGTTGTAATTTAAAACTTTAACTGTACATTAACTGGTTTAAAAAAATGAATTTGATAAGCATGAGAATGATTCCTATGAAAATGATGAAGTGCTTCAAACAATTCAAAGAATGAGCTGCTAAAATCCTTTTGCTGTTGAAGGTAGGATTGGTGAGACTATGCAAGACTGGGGGGATAAAACTCTAGAAGGATTCTACACTTAGGCCACTTGGCAGCTCACTGAGTGCTCATTGTACTTTTTAAAGTATAATCTAAAATTTTTAATTACTTATTTGGCTTCTTTGGGTCTCGCCTGTGGTGCGTGGGATCTTTAGCTGGGGCCTGCAGCACGTGGGATCTAGCTCCCTGGCCTGGGATAAAACCTGAGCTCCCCGCATTGGGAGTGCGGAGTCTTAGCCACTGGACCGCCAGGGAAGTCCCCTCCTTTCACTTTAAATGAACCAAAACAAGATCAGAGGCAAACCCTTCCAGGAATCATTGATAAGTGAGCAGACCTTTTCTCAAAGGGACAAGTCTCAGTAGTTCTCTATCAGAAAGTGGGTGTTGAAAGTTTTACAGCAAGTGACGTGTGACTTGAACACCAAGGAAACATATCGTATAGTCTGTATTTTAGGAGCACTGGTGGATAGCCTCTGCAACTCAAGAGTTTTTAAACTGAAGTTCTTTCTCAATAGAGAAAATTAGATCGACAGACAGGTCTGCAGTATTGAAACATGCCCAATTTCTAAAATGCTACCTCCCCAAGAGTGACACTAAGTTAGAGCATCAGTGAGGGGGAGAACACAGAGCAGGACTTCTGAGGGCTGCCCGTCACCAGCTGTGAAGTTTCCAGAGCCCAGGGAAATGAAACTATGAAGCCCCTTGTGCAAATCTTAGTAAGAGCTTCACGATGATGGCAGCAACATTAAACAAGCCTGGGGCCCTTCTGAGCACAGGGGCCTGGGTGGCTGCACAGGTCACATGCCCCTGAACATGGCTCCACTGCCACCGACTGCTACTGGCAAATAAGTAGAACTTCGTAAAGAAGTCTCGTTTATACCAGTTTATTACTCTCATAAAAAGTCAGTGTGAATGGAACAGACTTGGACTTGATCAAAGATGGTCTTTATCATTCATTGTACTTCTGATAAGGAAATACATGAAGAATAAAATTGAGAATCTCATACTCGTAACTGGTCTTTACATCCTAATTGTCAGGAATTTAAAGGTTTTTTTTTTTTTTTTTTGGTCCTCTCCCCTCTACTTTACCTCCCCCTCCCAAGAATAATATTCTTGATCCAATCTATGGATCAAAGAATTCTGAAATGTTTAAATATGTCTCTTATGCAAAAGGGTTTGAGTTCTATTTTGGAAAAAATTAGAAAACAAAAATATAGACCCTATAGAGTAAATCAAAGATCTGTTGGTCATGAGGCAAAGGCATGGAATGAAATTCTTAAGAAGAAAAGTTTAACACAAAATCTTGCCATGTAAGAGGATGGTTCAAAAAACTGTTTTTCAATCTGAGTTCAGACAAACTGAAGATTCTGACAAGGAATAAGGTTAACAACAATGGAGTCATGATGATGATTTGTTGGAAAACAAGACTTTAAAGGATGGAGAAATTATATATACCATGACAAAAACAGATAAATCAATATGAAGAGGATGAAGAGAATATTTAATTCAAGACCATAACTCATTCATACTGTGGTGAGCATTGCCCTGTGTGTAGGTTTATATAATTTTGAAAAATGACAGAATCAGCAGTCGATGTTGAAATAATAAAAAGCTGGAAGAAATACACCAAGAAAAAAAATCACACTTTAAAGCCACTTACAATTGCTGCTCTTATTAAATATGGTACTTTTTATTTTTTTTGTTAAACATGGTATATTCTAAATTGGAATGGAATGTTTATGGTATACACAGCACTTTTGGTTTCTCACTTGACTTTTGTGTTAAACTAACTAGTGGTCGCTGAGCTAGGAAGACTTCTCTGGCTTTAGCTGACGTGCATCCGTTCTGCCTCTGCTACGGTAGGAGCCCTTGTGTCAGGCTGGGCTGGTTGCCGAGTTACTTGAAAAAGTCATTTACAAGTTCATATCTTAAACATCTTTAACTTAAAACACACAGCTTACATTCACACACTGACTGTTTTTAGTACAGGGACATATGTGTTCGTTGCTTATAGTTTCCTGAGCCTTTTTCACATTAACCATCATAATTATTTCTGTTTCTTTAGTGGAGAATGAGAAATTATAGATCTTTGCAGAACAAATCTGAGTGCAAACTCCTTCTGCATTTTTAAAGACTCCTTTTCTGTTTTTCTTTTAACAGAGGCCTTGGCCAGTTCAGCAGCTTGTTGACATCTCACATTTATTTGGGTCATTGCAAAGCATTCACTTTAGTTTTCTTAGAAACATTTGCCTTTTTTCACACTTATATTTCACAACTTTACACAAAGAGACAGACAGACCTTGGGTACATTGCAGGTTCAGTTCCAAACCGCCACAGTAAAGCACACAGCACAGTCCAGTGAGTCACATGAGCCTCGGTTTCTCAGTGCATATGCAGTTGTGTTCACACCATACACTGTCTAGCAAGTGCGACAGCATGTCTAAAAAACAATGTAGATGCCTTAAAAAGACTTTATTGCCAAGAACTGCTGACATTATCTGACACTGCAGGGTTGCCACAAACCTTCAATTTATACAAAACCCAGTATGTTCAAAGCACAATAAACTCAAGCAAGAAAACAAGGTATGCTATGCTTGTATTTAATTAAATTTCATGAGTTCAACTAATTAAAAACAGACCTGAGAACTTGGTAACTGGTGGGAGCAGAAAGACATCGGCATACTAGAAAGTAGACCCCTAGCTTAGGGTGTGTTGGATTATAAGAACATCTGTTTATTTTTAAATTTTTATTTCATATTGGGAGTTTAATTTACAATGTTTTAGTTTCAGGTGGACAGCAAAGTGGTTCAGTTATATGCATACCTATTCTTTTTCAAATTATTTTCCCTTTTAGGTTATTACAGAATATTGAGTAGAGTTCCTACAAAGACAGTCTTTGTAGGTTATCTGCTTTCAATACAGCAGTATTATATATAGATTGCAAGTTCCCAACTTATGCCCTCCTTCACTTTTCCCCTTTGGTAACTATAAGTTGTTTTCTGTGAGTCTGCTTCTATTTGTAAATAAGTTCGTTGGTTTTTTTTAAGATTCCTCATATAAGTGGTCTTTCTCTGTCTGACTTGCTTACTGTGATCATCTCTAGGTCCATCCATGTTGCTGCAGATAACGTTATTTCATCTTTCTGAATGGCTGAGCAATATGCCACTGTATATATGACCACTTTTCTTTATTCATTCCTCTGCTGGTGGACATTTAGGTTGCCCCCATGTTTTGGTTATTGTAAACAGCACTGCAATGAACACTGGGCTGCATTATCCTTTCAAACTATAGTTTTCTCTGGACATATGCCCAGGAGTGGGATTGCTGGATCATATCTGTATGTTTTAGAGGGAATGCAGAACGTGTTGGTGGATGGAATACTAGCTGGCCTTGCCTAAGTTGCTTGGGGAATTAATAAATAAATCCCCGCCAACACCCATCTAGGGGCACACCCAACACAGCTACCTACGGGGAAAACAGCCTGAGTTATAAATCCTCAACCATGACTTCCAATTTGCGGCTCATATTTGAAATCTGTTTTCATTGAAATCCCTGTAGTGGGCCACGGGGCCTGTCTCAGCATCTCTGCAGGTGCGCTTTGGGTGGACGGAGGCTCCTGGGATTCCCTGGGTGCTCTTGGCTCTTCAGGCAGACCATCCAAGATATGCCCTCCATATTGGAGGAGAGTAATGACAAAACAGTTTTCCTTGTGTAGATTTTTATTAAGCTTTGTCATAACAGAGAAGGAACAAAAACAGATGAAGTTAGTAGTGAGGCACTGTTTTGCTGCTCACCTTCGCTGGTCAGACTGAGATTCTGCTTCGTTGCTGATGGCTGGAGCTTTTCTGCTTCTGCTTGGTATCTGGCACTGATTTTCGCCCGGGGTCATTTCTAGAGCAATCAGTCTTTAAAACAGGAGAATAAGAGGCAGTACTTGTCCTAACATTCATGAACTTTCTATTTGGTTTTCAAAAGGCCCACTAATTAAAGACTGGCTAAACCCAGTCACCCACAAAAGGTCCCGATAGAAGACGCTGGGGACAAAACCACCCCCCACCTCAGGGTTCAGAAGGGAGCAGTGATTTGTAAGGTTGTTTTTGAGTGTTTTTTTTTTTCCTTCATGTTAGCCTTATGAATCTCGTTTTCTAGGAGTTAAAAAAAAAAGTTAAGGAAGTTAATTTCTGCTAGATACTGGGCCCACGTGGCCCCGGGGCCATCCAGGGCTGAGCTCAGGGACGTCCCCAGGGAGGGTAAAAAGATGGGAGTCCGCTGAGCGAGGAGGCTGGGCTGAGGCGGGCCCAGGGTCGGGCCAGGCGGCAGCCTTCCCTCCAGCCTGTCTTTGCCGACACGCGGGCCACCGCTGCGCCCTCGGCCGTGTTTGCGGCGCATGCGCGCGCCCCGCGGCAGCGCCTGAAGCCGCCTGTGGGCCGATCCTGCCCGCGCGTCGCCTCGGGCGTCTCCTCCCCACCCCCTCCTCCCCTGGGCGAGGCCGGAGCACGCGTCCGGAGCCGGGGGTGGGTCCACCGGCCTCCCGCCCGGATCCCTGACTCACTCTGCGCTTCCCTCTTCCTCTCCCCTGCAGGCAGTGTGACTGGAAACAGTAACTCCACGTTTATTTCCAGCGGGCAGGTGATGAACTTCAAGGGCGACATCATCGTGGTCTACGTCAGCCAGAACTCGCAGGAGGGCCCGGCGGGGCCGGGCGGCGGCGCGGGGGAGCCGGCGGGACGCCCGGTGCAGGAGGAGAGCTCGCCGCGCCGCGACTCGTTCGCCGGCCTCGGCCCGCGCTTCCCGGACGCGTGCACCGGCCTCGACGTGGGCCCAGGACTGCAGGAGCGCGGCGCCCCGGCGCCCGACAAGGCCTCGCGGCCGGTGCAGGAGCAGGGGGCGGCCGAGACGCGGCGCTGAGCTGGGAGCACCACCGCGGTTCTCGGCGCCCCTCGGCCGCGGGGCCTCCACACGCCCGCCGCGCACGTCGGAAGCCGCGTCGCCGCCAGGAGGGGCGGGGCGGGGCGGGGCCTCTGGCGGGCGGGGCCTCTGGTGGGCGGGGCCATTGTCCACTGTCTGCGCCTTCACGCCCTCCGCGTTCGGTAGAGCTCCGTGAAACGACCCGGCGTCGTTCGTCCACCTTTCTTAAATGGAATCGAGGACTTTTGCTGGGGGTGGGGGTGGGAACGTACGTTTGTTATTACTACTCTGCCGTCCACAGCCAAGTGTCAGCGCGTTGCACAGGTACACGTTGCTGTCTTCAGTCGCTCCACGTTTTCCCTCCTTTTCTAGTTTTTCTTCTTTAACCTCCCATTATCAGCTCATCAGTCGTTTGTCTCTTCGTGGCATCTGTTTCCACGGCTGTCCCGTTCCATTTGGGTCTGTATCCTCCCCCCCTCCAACTTTCTCCATATTTGATATTTGTATTTCACGGTCTTTCATAACGTTTTTCTTGATATTGTCTCCTCACCCCACCCCATTTCTTTCTTTTTACTATTTAACGATTTTCTTGAAAATTCTCCTGCGGGTGACGGTCTTTATATTTCTTTCACCCCTTCTCACAAGCAGGTGTCTGTGTGTAGTGATGGAGGGGGAGGGGCGAGGAATCTGTATTAAGCACTTTTGGGAAAAGGCTAGAAATGTGAAACCTGGCGGGAAGCTTGGGAGACAAGAGGAGAGACTTTGAGCTTTTGAAAACTTTTCTGAGTTCTCAGTTTTCTAAAGGAAGGGAGAACCCCCCCCTAAATATTTTTAGGTGTGTGCCAACTTCTAGGCGGCCCAAAGCTGCAATTTGTGTCTTTCTCCTTTAATCCATCTCAAAATGGCTCATCCCCATCCATGCCGAGATGAATCCCGGCAAAGACAGCAGAACTTGGGCATCTAAATCTCTAAAAATCTCCACTTTGCTGCACTTGGCACTCCCATTCTCAAGAATGGGGAAAACGTGGAATGAGTAGGATATGGGATGATGGCCGGCACACTCTGGAAAAAAATGGTGCTGCGAAAGTTCAAGAAAGGAAGAATAAAGACGTTAACATGCATCGTTTCTTTCTAAACAAGAATATCATGAATGTGTTTAAGCAATAGGCCCCATTTTCTTCCTAAATGTGTGTCTGTAGTTTAGCCTTGTAGAAGTGGGAAACATTCCTGTTATTTTCTATGCATCTGAATTAAAAACCAGATCCTTATATTGTGAACTTAAGAAAATTTATCATAGAGATGCTTTCTCTTAGCATCAGTGCCCTTGTGAGGAAACATACAGTGTGAGCAGGTTGAAAGGAGTTACCCGGCGTGTTTCATCTGTTGTGGCCAGTTAACATTTGTTTTCCTCAGGTACTAAAGTTGCAATGCCTGGGCACATTAAAATTGATTTTGTGGATCTGGTAGGTTTTGAAAGTGCTAATAGTAGTCACTGTCCAGACTTGAATCACCTCAAACAGGGGTTTCTCCCTGTTGGTTGCAGGTCTGTTGGAAATGCTAGAATAGTAGCTGTCAATTATTATTTTTAACGGAGAGGCAGAGGTGGCTCTATAATTTCTGTGGCTCCTTAGCAGACATGAAAAATGGCAGGAAATAAGCTTATTGCCAGAATGATCCGCTGGTGAGAATTTACTGTCTGCACTGCCCTTTTAGATAACATTCATCCAAAGAGAGATGTTATAAAAATGGAAGTAACTATTATTCCTTTTGTTATATTACAGCTCACTGAGGAGAAGGCAGAGCGAAAGCCCCAAGTTTCTACTGTGACTCACATCTCACTGATCCTTTACCTTTCTCTGCTTTCTTGTTTTAAAGTTTTCCTACAGAAAGGCACTAATGGTAATTTTTGACACTTTCCCTACTTGGAAATAACAAAAGAATGCTACAGCGAATGTTAAAGTATCTTGAGCTCCTTAAATAAAAGGTGCTAAATAAACACGTAAGAATCTACTTTCAAAAGAAGCTAGTATTCTTTCCCATGCTGATCCCTGCTAATTCTATATTGATCCAAAGACAGTGAAATGATGGAAATGGATACCAAATATAGCTCTGTGTCTGTGTATTATAGAGTTGTGTATGACAAATATAACAGGATGAAATGAAGACAGTAATGAAAAACTGGGGAGTGTGATAAAGAGATTATTAAACTTAGACTTGGCAACACACTTCTTCTCATGGCTCGTTTAAACAAATCTTTCCGTGCAATAATGACCTGACTCCTTTCTGATCTCTGCGGCATGCTGTGGTATCGCATGTTGGTTGTATTGTGTCACTGGTGGAAACCTTGACAAGAGCTGGGACATGAAGTGCCTTGTTTTAACAATAAAGCCACCGTAGATCTCACCAGTCAAACTCTCTAAAGTGTGGGTTGCTGTGCAGTGGAGGGGTTGAAGGGAAATGGAGTCTGGAGTTTTCTACCCCTACCTAGTTCAACTCTCAGAAACAGAATTAATTTCTTCGCTCTCCTTGTAAGGAAAAGAGCAGTTTGAGTGTGAGATATTGGAACCTTCATAGGGCAGGAGCAGAGAGGGCTCTGCGTGTCTAACAAGGTACCCCAGAACTCAGTGGTTTAAAACAACCACCATTGACTTAGCTGCCACCTCTGTGGGCTGGCTCAGCTTGGTTGGTTCACCAGGCCTGGGTGAGCCTGGCTGGACTTGCTGACCCATGTGCAGATTGCTGGCTGGTTGGCTGGGGGCTGGCCGGCTGGATGCTGGAGTGAACCCTCTCCCTGCGGTCCCTTCCTGGCCTGCTTGTCCTGGTGATGGCTGAGTTCCCAGAGAGCAAGCAAAGCCGTCCCATGCTTTTGAGACCTAAGCTTGAACCGGCAGGCTGACACTACTGCCTCATTCTTTGAGCAGAGCAAGATGCAGGACCGCTCAGATTGAAGGGGAGGGCACACAGAGCTACAGGGAACCCTGGGGGATTGGTAGACAGCAAAGGGGGCATGGGGCCCTTTTGCCATCTCTCTACCACAGGCACATTGTTGGTTATCAGATGATGTGGGGAGGGTGCATTTCCCAGCCCTGATCAGGGCTTCCTTCTCCAGTGAGCAGGTTCCCTTGCTGCAGACGACAGTGAATTCCTGCAAATGAGAGACTTGCATTCAGATTTCAGTATGAAATTCCTTCCAAAGCCAGATGCCTGTGATGACCGCATTGGGTCTACAGTACTGTTGCATGCCATTGGCACAGATCATGGAAAAGTGATAATTTGTCGTGGCCCCTTGCTGAGGAACTGCCTCCCTTGGTGGAACAGCCCCTTGTGGCCCGAGGTTTGAAGTGTATGGCGGGGCCCCTAAGGGATTCCGATGCGGCCCTCTGCAACTCACTGCACCGTGGCCTCTCATGGCTCCTGGGAGTCTGACTTGATGTCTGTCTGTCTGTCCACCTCACCACTCCAGTTATCTTGACCCCCGGGTGAGGTTGACACTCACGCTTAGCCAGTATCTCTTCTCCCCCTTAGTATTAATAAAACTAGCATGTACAAACACTTTCCAAAAAAATCTTCATTGAATAAGATGTCTAATAGCATGAAAGTTAAAATGCCAAATTCCAGGTCTGACCTGGTAACTTCATTCTACCCCGAGGGGCTGATGAAGTCACCCTCCTCCTGAATCTAATGGAACAAGGAGAAGGTTTGCGTGGGGTCCAGGCAGGCACACGGGAGTCCAGTCAGGCACACTGGACTGCAGACAGGCACACAGGAGTCCAGGCAGGCACACTGGACTGCAGGCAGGCACACAGGAGTCCAGGCAGGCACACGGGAGTCCAGTCAGGCACACTGGACTGCAGACAGGCACACGGGGGTCCAGGCAGGCACACGGGGGTCCAGGCAGGCACACTGGGGTCCAGGCAGGCACACGGGAGTTCCGGCAGGCACACGGGAGTCCAGGCAGGCACAGGGGAGTGGGCTGCCATTGCCTACTAGTAGTGTACTAAAGAACCTGCCTGCCTGCCAATGCGTTGAGATGTGTGTTCGATCCCATTGGTGGGGAGGATGCTCTGGAAGAGGCCGCGGCAGCCCACTCCAGGGATTACCTGGGAAATCCCATGGACAGAGGACCCTGGCAGGCTGTGGCCTGGGTTGCAAAGGGTCGGGCACGACTGAAGTGGCAGCAGCAACACGTGTAGCCGTGTAGCCGCCACCATAACGAAGCCGGAGCACGGCCATCTTTGCGGGACTCTCTCTTGCTCCGTCACAGTGGTCACGCCGCTCCCCTTTCAGCAGCCCCGGCACCCACAGACCCGTGCTCTGGCCCTGTCGAGCTTCGCCTTTCCAGCAGTGAGTGCGGTGTGTAGCTGTTGGGGTCTGGCCTCCTTCACTTAGCGAGGTGCTCCTTTCTGCTTGTGTCCGTGGTTTGTTCCTTTTTATTGCTGAGTAATATTCTTTTGCCTGAATATAGCTTGTTCATCCATTTACCAGTTGAATGACATTTGAGGGATTTCCAGTTTGAGGTAATTATGAATAAAGCTGCTATAAATCTTTACATACAGGTTTTTGCGGGGACACAGTTTTCATTTCTCTTGAGTGAATACCTAGGAGTGGGGTTGTTGGACTGTCTGGTAAGTGTGTGTTTGCAATACCGCAAAGTACTAGGGCCAGTTGCCCCCGTCCTCCTCGCCAGCACTTGATATTGTCCACAAACTGACTCCAAACGCAGTTTAAAATAGTTACTGATGATGAGCAGAGTTTGTTTTGTTTCCTAAAAACAAGGCTTCTGTGGGCTTTAGATCTATCCAAAGAAGTTAATAATGAGGTAAATTCTTCTGGGTAATTGCACTCTTAAATTATGGCTTTTCCCCTCTTATTATGTAATTAAAACTTTACAGCCAACATCTTCAATACTGAAGCAGTAAGTAGGCTAGCAATTGATCCTGTGCTCAAGGGATATTTTTAAACATTGAAATGAGGTTATATTTTCATTAAAAGGAAACTTCCAACTTCCTTAATGTTGTTTTGAAAAGAATGTGCAGATTCCTGTGCTCTGGGGAAAACCGAAACCAAAATTAGAACAACGGTAACCGTGGCCTGCTCTCAGCGCTCGTGCAGGAGACGGCGGATTTTTAAAGTTAGCTCTCTATAGGGTGCATGTGGATTATCTGCTTCCAGTTCAGAACACATCCTGAGTTTGCCATCGTCTCCTGCAGGTCCACACTGCCGGCTCTGGCACCCTGTACCCTCAGGGTGACCTCTCCCTTCGCCCTCAGCCTGGCTCCATGCTGCGTGGCCTGTAACTCCTACCCGCTCCCTCACATCCGCTTCTCCCACCTCCAGCCCAAGCGAAGGAAGGCACTTGGAGCCACCGTTGCTCTCCCTAGAACCCATGCTCCTCCACTTCCCCCAGAAGCAATCTGCAGGGTGGCGAAGACAGACTTTTACACTCTCATAGAAGCCCTTGTATTTTGAGCTGCTCTTTTCAGGGGCTTCCCAGGTGGTGCTAGGGGTCAGGAGCCCAGCTGCTAATGCAGGAGACGAGAGACGCGGATTCGATGCCCGGGTCAGGAAGATCCCCGGGAGGAGAGCATGGTGACCCACGCCAGCATTCTTGTCTGGAGAGTACCATGGACAGAGGAGCCTGGCGGGCGTGGGGTCGCAGAGTCGGACACGACTGAAGGGGCTTAGCGCGCATGCACCCTTCTCCAGTACGGGATGTTTGTTTTACTTTGTACAAACAGGCAATCAATGTATTTTTCCCAAAGCGAGAGAATCATCTGCCCCCAAAGATGACTTCTGGCCCCCAGCTGGAAGTCAGCACAATGGAGAACCACTGAAGCTTTGGAGTTGGGGGTCACTTTTCCCCCTAGTATATTAGGGACGAGAGAACCCATTCTAGATGGAGACCTGAGTCTTTGACTCAGGGAATCTCTCTGGAAGAAAGACGTCTCCCATATAGGTGGGTCATCGGGGTGTTGTCCCCCCGCCCCCCAAATATTGAAGTTTTAACCCCTGAAACCTGTAAATGTGATCTTATTTGAGGCGTGGGAGGTTCCTGCCTCCTGCCTTAACTGCTTTGGATGGCATTGCCCCCGAGGACTTAGAAGCCCTCACAGGACTACACAGACCCCTCTGCATAACCACCCCCTGGGTATGCTGTCCTCGTCTTACCTTATCCCCACCTCCTTTTTTAAGACTTCTTTTTTAAAAAACGATTAACTTATGTATTTTTTAGCTGCACTGAGTCTGTTGCCACACAGGGCCTTTCTCTGGCTCGGTTGCTGCATGGGTCTCGCTCACTCTTGTGGGAGGACGGGCTCTGGAACACAGGCTCAGCAGTTAGGGCGCACGGGCTGAGTTGCTTCACCACACGTGGAATCCTCCCAGACCAGGGATCGAACCTGTGTCTCCTGCATCGGCAGGTGGATTCTTATCCACTGTGCCACCAGAAAAGTCCATCTTTATGCATCCTTGGTGTGTAACGCATGCATGTGAACTCACCTCCGCTGCATAGACTTCTCATCAGCCCTCATCACCCTCCAGCCCCGCCAGTGCCTCCCAAATAAATCACTCCCCAAATGCGGCCTCAGAGTTCCGCACCTCTCAGGGTTTGAAATAGTTCACCTCAGAAGGTCTTAATTCTATTTGTTGGTTGTTGTCTCAGCAGATGTTATATAAATATTTGATTATTAAAGATATTCTCAATTTGCATAAATCTTTATATCACGTTAAAGGCGAGAAGGGAAGTGCTATGGTTACTGCAAACGAATTGTGCTAGTTACTCAGAGCACGACACGATCAGTGCTTTCAAACGAACGGAGAAAGAATGCCCTGGCGGCCCAGTGGTTAGGGCTCCGAGATGTCCTTAGAGTCCGGATTCCCATAGGTCAGAGAAGTAAGGTCCCACAAGACATGCAGGTGGCTAAAAATAAATAAAGAGCAGAGAGAGGCCCTGAGTACTGAGTACTGAGGAGTCAGTGCTGAGTGCTGAGAATTTGGGGTGCACCAGGCGCCAGACACGGGGTGTGTGAGGTAGGGAGCAGCCGCACCCTTGTCGATGAACTCAGGACCTGGGCGCGTGGCTGAGATGCCCGTGGTCCCAGCTCCCAGGCCACCCCCTCGGTATAGCTTCCAGCCTCTCACACAGAGGTCCCTGCGCCCAGCTAGACGGCTGGGCCCACAGCCCCCAGATCCTGCGCTGGCCTCAGCTCAGAGGGGGTCGTCCAGAAGCTATCAGCTCTTTCCGTATATTGCATTTGAGTTGTTTTTCCCTTGCTCAGTCACATCCATTCTTTGTGACCCCATGGACTGCAGCACACCAGGCTTCCCTGTCCTTCACCATCTCCCAGAATTTGCCCAGATTCATGTCCATTGAGTCGGTGATGTCATCCAACCATCTCATCCTCTGTCGTCCCCTTCTCGTCCTGCCTTCAATCTTTCCCAGCATCAGGGTCTTTTCTGATGAGTCAGTTCTTCGCATCAGGTGGCCAAGGTATTGGAGCTTCAGCTGCAGTATCAGTCCTTCCAGTGAACATTCAGGATTGATTTCCTTTAGGATGGACTGGTTGGATCTCCTTGTAGTCCAAGGGACTCGTAAGAGTCGTCTTCAACACCACAGTTCAAAAGCATCAGTTTTTTGGCGCTCAGCCTTCTTTATGGTCTGACTCTCACATCCACACATGACTACCAGAAATACCGTGGCTTTTAATATCCAGACCTTTGTCAACAGAGCAATGTCTCTGCTTTTTAATATGCTGTCTAGGTTTGTCATGCCAGTAGGCTTGGCTCAGAGGTTAAAGTGTCTGCCTGCAATGTGGGAGACCTGGGTTCAATCCCCTCGGTCAGGAAGATCCCCTGGAGAAGGAAATGGCAACCCACTCCAGCATTCTTGCCTGGAGAATCCCATGGACAGAGGAGCCTGGGGGGCTACAGTCCACGGGGTCGCAGAGAGTCGGACATGACTGAGCGACCTCACTGTAACGGTAGGTTTGTCATAGCTTTCCTTCCAAGGATCAAGCGTCTTTTAATTTCACTGCTGCAGTCTTTGTCCCCAGTGATTTTGGAACCCAAGGAAATAAATTCTGTCACTGTTTCAATTTTAGTATTATGTCTCTAGTCCTTTTTATTCTATTATAGACTTTAAAAAAATTAATGCCATTGATTTGTTTGAAAATGGGTCATTTATCCTGTAGAATGTTGCACATGCTGGTTTTATCGGATTCCTTCCAGAAGCTTCGTTTAACTAGCCCTTCCTACTGTTTCTTCTGTAAAATAATGTTTATATCAAGACTCACAATTAGATTCAGGTTTAATTATTTTAGGCAAAAAGCTTCCTGGGTGTCATGTCCTGCTTGTTTCCTCTTGTCATGAGGTCCATTTGTCTGACAGTCTCACGTTTTCCAATGCCTGTGTCCTGGATGGAGCAGTGGATTCAACTGGTCTGATGATCACTCCATTAGAAAGTTCTATTTTTATTTTTGTTTTATGGGAATGTTTTATTATCTTTTCATTCTAGTCAGCAACAAATATTCCAAAGGAGGTAAATACCTCGAAGAAGGTATTTTACTTTTTTTTTGTATTTTACTTTTCGTAACTCTTAAGTACTCTGTGATCTTTTTACTATTTTTTTAATTGAAGTACAGTTGATGTACAATGTTGTATGTTATAGGTATACAATACAGTGGCTCATAATTTTTAGAGACGATACTCCAGTTACAGTTTTTGTGAAATATTGGCTGTGTCCCCCATGCTGTACACTATGCCCCTGTGGCTTACTTTATCCCTACCAGTCTGTACCTCTTACTCCCCTCCCCCTGTATCGCCCCTCCCTCCACCCTCTCTCCACTTTGATCTCTGTATCTGTGAGTCTGCTTCTTTTTTGTTATATTCACTGCTGCTGCTGCTGCTAAGTTGCTTCAGTCGTGTCCGACTCTGTGTGACCCCATAGACAGCAGCCCACCAGGCTCCCCCGTCCCTGGGATTCTCCAGGCAAGAACACTGGAGTGGGTTGCCATTTCCTTCTCCAGTGCGTGAAAGTGAAGTCGCTCAGTCGTGTCCAACTCCTAGTGACCCCATGGACTGCGGCCCAGCAGGCTCCTCTGCCCATGGGGTTTTCCAGGCAAGAGTACTGGAGTGGAGTGCCATCGCCTTCTCTGGTTATATTCACTCATCTGTTGCATTTTTTAGATTCCATACATAAGTGATATAACAGTATCTGCATTTTTCTGACTTAGTTCATTTTCATCCATGTTGCAAATGGCAAGATTCCCTTCTTTTTTATGGCTAAGTAGTATCCCATTTTACGTATATACACCACGTCTCCATTTTACGTATACACACCACGTCTCCATTTTACGTATACACACCACGTCTCCATTTTACGTATATACACCACGTCTCCATTTTACGTATATACACCATGTCTCCTTTGCCCATTCATCTGTTAACCGACACTTAGGTTGCCCCCCTGTTTTGGCAGTTGTGAATAAGGCTGCTGTGAGCACTGGGGCGCATGCACCTTTTCAAATCAGGGTCTTTGTGTTTAGAAAGTTTTTATCTCCATGAAGCTCTTCCCTAGAAGTGTCATCTCTCCCTTCCCCCAAAGGCTCACCTGATGGTTGCAGCCTCCACCAGTGAGTGCTCTGTTATCTCAAAGCGGTGAGATGGCAGACGGTAAAGAATCCCCCTGCAATGCAAGAGACACAGGTTTGATCCCTGGGTCGGGAAGATCCCCTGGAAAAGGGAATGGCCACCCACTTCAGTATCCTTGCCTGGAGAACCGCACGGACAGAGGGGCCTGGTGGGCTGCAGTCCATGGGGTTGCAGCGGGTCAGACACTGCTGAGCGACCAAGCACACACGCATGTTCCCTCTAGCGATGTCGGCTGGAACTCCCCCCATCACAAGTTGGGCGGGAATCTATTTCAGTGCTGTGGTTCCGTGTGTGACGTTCAGTCCTGTCCAGGTCTTTGCGACCCCATGGCCTGTAGCCCGCCAGGCCTCTTTGTCCATGGGATTTTCCAGGCAGCCATAGTGGAGTGGGTTGCCATTTTCTACTCCAGAAGTGTGTGATGCTGCTGGTTTAATGTTTACCAAGTTTCCCCTAAAGAAAAGCATGGTTTAAGCATCCAGAACCGCAGAGCTTGGGGAGAACCTGGTCTCTCAGACTATCTGCGGCTCTGCCACCAGGGTCTTTCTGAGGTTACTTCAGTCGCCCGGTCGTGTCCGACTCTTTGTGACCCCGGGGACTGCAGCACGCCAGGCTTCCCTGTCCATCCCCAACTCCCGGAGCTTGCCCAGACTCCTGCCCTTCGAGTCGGTGATGCTCAGCTCCGAGGTTAATGCTTTGACCCTCTTTCCTGCTGCATCTCCTCGGGCCTTGCTCGAGCAGCTGTGCTGAGCTTTGCCCATGAGCGCCGTCTTGATAGTTTCTGCCCTCTGCCTAAAAATATGCAATAGTTTTCCCTATTCTGGGAAAAAAGATTCTTCTCTTATATCATAGCACCGGAATTCATCAGCCTGGTGTGTGGATTCCTTCCGACCTGAGCGTACCTATGTCTCCAGCATGGCCGCCCTTCAGAATCTCCTTACACCCGAGGCTTGGCCCAAACAAATCCTAGTATCCTCCCAAAATGGCCTGTGCATTCTTTCCATAGCTCTTTCATTTACACCTCCTTCTGCCAATAACATTCTTCCCCGTGTTTGCCAAACCCGACATGTCCCCAAAGGCTCCGTTCAAATGCCACGTCTTCATGAAACCATTCTTGGTGATCCTGCAAAAGAAAGAGATCCTGACTTCAATCATCCCAAGAAGTAGGTGCCTCTTCAGGTATAATCTATTAAACTTTTAAGAGAACCAACTAAGTAAAAAAAAAAAAAAAAGGATTCAAAGAGACAATAATAGATGTACACAAAATGTCATGAAATAGGAAATAAAGATTAAGGAATAAAGAGAATGTAAGTAGACCAGCTATTCTGGCGAACTGAGTTGCCATGTCTGGGTTATGGATCCACTTCCGAGCTTCCTAATAGCTTGAGAAACTGAGGGAAATGCTTAAATTATGTGCATTTATAAATGAAAACAAACTTTTCAGATGGCTTTACATGAATGGTGTAGTGGAGAATATTTTATGGCAACAGCAGAAGTAAATTGCGTGTGACCATTTCTTATAGCAACATTTGAGAAAAGCTAAGGCAATTGGGCAGCTGAGGCAACTGGGCCTTCCAGGTGTCTTAGTGGTGAAGAATCTGCTTGCCAAAGCGGGAGACTCAGGTTTGATCCCTGGGTCGGGAAGATCCCCTGGAGAAGAAAGTGGCAACCCACTTCAGTACTCTCGCCTGGAAAATCCCATGGACAGAGGAGCCTGGTGGGCTGCCGTCCAGAGGGTCACAAAGAGCTGGACTCGACTTAGTGCCTGAGCCCGGCACACATGCCTCCAGTTATTCAACTCTGAATTTTGGGGAGTATCTAACAAAGATGGTCTACTTGCTTTAATTTATTAAAAAAGGTGTGTTTTTTTTTTTAAGATACCCAAATGTAGAACTAATATAACAAACTCCTAGTTTCAACAGTTATCTACGTTATGTTCTTAATTACAACAGTATTAAGCACACATAAAAAATCAGAGAATACCAAAAGACATTAAATTCGGAATCCCTTCTACCTTTTACCCCAAGATGCTGGGAGTCTGTCCGGAAAAGGTGGAGAGAGGCCTCCGCGTTTCAGTCCCCCCGGTGCCCGTGCCCTGAGGCTCCCTGCCTGCCGTCCCGGCCGCGGGGGCCCCAGCGGCGCCGCCGGCTCCTTCCCGACCAGAGCTGCGCGCAGGGTCTTCAGCCTCGCGGCGGCCTTCTGTCCTGTCGGAGCGTCGCCCTGGGTGCTGCGTGGGGAGGGGCTGGGGGAGGAAGGCACCCCGCTGGGCTCAGGAAATCTCACTCTGGGGCTCACGGCCCCCGCTCCTTTCCTCGGCGCCCTCAGTCCCTGGGCCGGCGGAGTAATGGTCCCGGGGCTTCCCACGTGGCGCCCCTGCCAGTGCAGGTAGACGTGAGACTCGGGTTCGATTCCCGAGGAGAGCACGGCAACCCTGTCCAGCATTCTTGCCTGGAGGATGCCGTGGACAGAGGGGCCTGGCGGGCCGCAGTCCACGGGGGCATAAAGCGTCGGACACAACCCAAGTGACTGAGCGTGCACGCGAGACGCCCACGCTCCACTTTCGACCTGGGAGTCCTCCTCGTGCGTCTACTTCTGACTCCCGTACCCGGGTGGAGGACAGTCCCTCTTACTCTCCAGGGTGATGACTCCCTGAGATATCTGGCCTGACCCTGTTCCATTCCTCAACACCAAGTTCAGAAACATCCCTGTGCTAGCCTGGATCTGAGGATGCCGAGCGAACTGTGTACAGCACCCTGTGTGACTCTGAGGCGGGTCAGGGCCCCCGGCACAGGTAAGCCAGTCTCCAGACATACCCAGGTTAGGCTACGTGTGCACCTCGTAGCCATATATAAATGGTTAGGTTTCCAGAAGGTCTCACGTGACCCTCATTCTCTCAGACCAAACAGTGCACCCTTCCCCCATGAGGACTGAATGATCTAGAGCTGGTCTGGCCATTTCAATCCAAATGATGTAAGATTACAATTAGGGTTCGTCTGCTGCATGGCACTAGCTGCATTCCAGGTGCTCGGCAGTCCTATGTGGGTGGTGGGCCCGCACACTCGCTGGCATCAGCCATCATCTGCACCTTCTGCGGGACAGCATCGATCTCGAAAGCTGTGCCTCTGTCTTTGATGCGGTTCAGTTGCAAAATCGTGTCTGACTCTGTGATCGCACGGACTGCTGCATGCCAGGCTCCCCGGTCCTCTGCTGTCTCCTGGAGCTCACTCAGGTTCGTGTCTGTTGAGTTTGTGATGCTGCCTAACCATCTTATCCTCTGTTACCCTCTTCTCTTCCTGCCCTCAGTCTTTCCCAGCATCAGGGTCTTTTCCAATGAGTGGGCTTTTAGCATCAGGTGGTCCAAATATTGGAGCTTCAACTTCAGCATCGGTCTTTCCAATGAATATTCAGGGCTGATTTCCTTTAGGATGGACTGGTTGGATCTCCTTGCAGTCCAAGGGACTCTCAAGAGTCTTCTCCAGCACCACAGTTCAAAACCATCAATCCTTTGGCATTTAGCCTTCTTTATGGTTCAACTCTCACATCCGTACATGACTGCTGGAAAGACCATAGCTTTAACTAGACGGACCTTTGTCGGCAAAGTAATGTCTCTGCCTTTTAATATGCTGGCTGGGTTTGTCCTGGCTTTTCTGCCAAGAAGCACATGCCTTTTAATTTCGCGTCTTTGATAGCATATCTGATTTCCCACAGGTCTCCTAGCTAGGTTGACCTCCTTGATCCTTCAGAGACAAAATCCTGTTGCGCTCATACAGCTACCTCTGTGTCTGCTCTGGCCTGAAGCCCGTGAGCCTGCGCTAACATTTGCCACCAAAACGTCCTGCTTCATTTTTGGAGCACCGGCTCTTCTGACGTTTTTGCCAAGTCTATATTTTATGCATTTCCTTTCCCAGTCACAGTGATAGATGAAAATTTGTCAAAACTGGAAGAAAAATGCACAAAAACTAAAAGAGAGCCGTTATAGAGATGCGTTAGCGCGAGGCGTGCTCGTGGCTGCTGACTGGTGACCTCCTGGCCATTAGACAGCCGTGGGGGTGAGTTCGGTTATTAATGAAGGCGTCATTTATGATAAAGAGGTCGTGACAGCAAGCATTGCAGGCAGTCAGTATATGCCAGCGCTGGCTGGACACACGTTAATCGCTGCAGCCAGCATGATTGATTTCAATGTCTTCACAGCTTGATACGCAAATAAATTGGTAGTTGATGAAGCCATAGGCTTTGAAGATTTCAATCTAGAGTGAAAAATCTATAGTCCTGGTAGAAGGTTGTCACACTGGGTATTTTTTCCTTTTTCCTGCCTATGCTGGAGGACTCATCAAAGCATCTCAGATTATAAAAGTTGCCTTCTCCAGGTGATTTTCAGAGAGGCAGATTCTGTTCTAAAAGACTCCTTTTAGCTATCAATTAAATCCTCCTTGAAATGTATTCTTGTTAGTCAAGTAGCAACATCATTATTGTGCAAGCTGTTCCCCAAGGATCCCCATCAAGGATATTTCTGGGAGTCAGTTCCTTGAAGAGGTAGCTCTTTAAAAGTTATGCCCAAACATCTAGAATTTCCCTGAAAAAATCACAGGAGCGTATTCCTGGCAGGGGTTTGACATTACAGCATGTGATAGCCAGTGTAACTAATAGTTGCCACCTGTCATCTTATGCAGACAAGTGCTTGCATGCTGTATGAATTTAAATTGAAATTCAGAAATATGGCTGGTGTGATAATGAAAAGATTTTGGCAGAAGCAATGTGGAGCCCCTGACAATTACAGTTGAGAAAATCTACTGAGATGGCTGAAACATCAATTATGAAATAACCTTCCAACTTGACATTTTTGGAATTTCCTATTTTCCGGCCTTCCAAAAGGGAAGACAGATTGCTCTAGTCATCAGACGTATCTCTTAGTATGTTCAGTGTATTGAAAAGGCGAAGTTAAGTCAAAAACATGGTACCTCCCAGACAAGAGAGGAGCAAGCTGGTGTGGGTCCTGGTCAACCTCAGCTGTAAAAGCAAACTCTTCTGGCCCACGTTTCCAGCCTTTTATGAGGTAGGAGATGGAGGCTAAATACACTGGATCAGTCATTTATTCCTGCATTTGGTCAGTTATTTATTTATTCAGTTGATTCTCTGTTTGTGGGAGAGTGGAGTTTTCCCTCCCCGACAGCCTGCCTTCCTCTGCTCCTGTCCTCATGAGGAGCATCACTGTTTTTAAACTTTTAAAATGGAATATCTAGGAAGCAAGTTTTTAAAAGATACTGTACATTCTGAGTTCATACTGATATTTGCAATTCAGAATTAGGCTTATATAGTTTCTGCTTCTTTGACTTTTCATGTTATTTTCTCTTATACTGAAAATCTTGGTTCCTAATGACATTAGTATAATTCCTTATTTGTTTTATTCTACAAATATGTTCAAAATATTGGTTCAAAATAACAATACTACATCGTTACCAACAATATGGTTACTGAAAATACTTTTAAGATTTCTTCTGAGGTCTTTTTTAAAAATTTCTCTTTGTTGATATTTAGGAGTTCATAGGTATATGTATGGGGCTTCCCTGATAGCTCAGTGGTAAAGAACCTGTCTGCAGTGCAGGAGACGTGGGTTCAATCCCTGCTCAGGAAGATCCCCTGGAGGAAGAAATGGCTCCCCATTCCAGTAGCCTTAGGTGGGAAATGCCATGGACAGCAGAGACTGGTGGGCTCAGTCCATGGGGTTGCAAAGAATCAGACACAGCTGAAGCGACTGAGTACACACACGTATGTGTATATGTGCACACATGCATGTGTATATGTGCACACACACGCATGTGCATGTACACACATGCATGTGTACGTGTGCACATATGCATGTGTACGTGTGCACACACGCATATGTACGCACACCTGTGTGGATGTGCGCACACTTATGTGTGTATACACATGTGTGTATATGTGCACATGCAGGTATGTGTCTATGTACACACATGTATGTGTATGTGTACACGTTTGTGTATGTGTGTACGCACATGTATGGGTATATGTGTATACTTACTGCGTGTGTATGTATGCTGCGGCTGCTGATAAGGCGCTTCAGTCGTGGCCGACTCTGTGCGACCCTATCAACAGCAGCCCACCAGGCTCCTCTGTCCATAGGATTCTCTAGGCAAGAATACAGGAATGGGTTGCCATTGCCTTCTCCAGTATACATGTGTACATATCATAATATAATAATCGTGTTTTAAAGTCAGTTGCAAAGACAGCTCTCCGTGTGATTAAACCGTTAGGGTCAGCTGTTTCCTTTTGCTTTTGTGTTTTCTCCCCATTTTGGTTTAATTTTGCTTTTGTATTGTTAGATATATACATAGGTAAGGGTCATGACTATAAAACACGGGATCTTTTTACATTTAATTTTTACACGTTTAATCGGAGGGTAGCCTGTTACGCTGTGTCGGCTTCTGCCATATTGCCACGTGAATCGGCCGGCGGCGGGCGCGCGCCCCTCCCCGCGGCCCTCCCGCCCACCTACTGCGCAGTCCTGCTCGGGGCGCCGGCCGGGCTCCCCCGCTGTCTGTTTCACACGCGGCAGCCTGTGTGCTCCCGTGCTACCTGCCCTCTCCGTCCCCCGCTGGGTCCACAGGTCTTAAAACAAGGCATCTTGAGGGAAGTCCAGCTGTCATTCCTGTTCCCTCTCTTGTATCCCTTTTCCTATCATAACATGTTTTGGGGGGCTCTGATTTCCCCTTCAGTTTTTTAATATAAGAAAACATGTACCTGAATATATACGAATAAATTTTTCATTATTTTCCCTCTTAGAAAAAAGATAATCTATTACACACATTTCTGCAGCTCAGCTGCATCTAAAAATAGCTCCCTCCCCTTGTCAGCAGAGAACCTTCACTCCTTTAACACTGCCCAGTATTCTAACATGTGGACATGCTTTAGGTTTCTCGTGGCTGTCCCTATTGATGCGCATTTGGGCTATTTCCAGTCTTCTGCTTTTATAAATGGTTTACAGTGAAAAGTCTTGGGCATGTTCATGTCTTATTTTTGAGAGCAGATCGTTGGAATAGATTCTGTAAGCTGAATCTAAAGGTAAATGCGTATGGTTTTGCCAGCTATTGCTAAATGCCCGTCTATAGAGACTGTACCACTTAGCATTTCTACTAGCAGTGAGTTTGTTCTCCCCTCTCCTTTTGGATTTTTGCCAAAGGGAGTGGAAAAATAGTCTATTAGTGAAGCTAAATTTTTATTTCTTTTTCTATAATCTATATACCAAAGGAACAGAACTTCTTTTGGACAGTAGCACCTTTGAGGTTGTCAAAGCAGAAAAATTGCCCCCTGTCTACATTATATGCTATTGAATAAAGAAGTTTTTCCTACAGATGGGCTTGAATTGTCGCGCTCTCATTCAGAGCAGCTCAGCCACAGGGTGTGTGTAGAAGTGGAGTAGCCAAAAGCCACGATTCAAGAAGGCCCAGAGAGTTCTTTTCATCATCATGTGCCATTGAATATCTTTGGAGACATTTATACCTATCAGATAATCCATGGACACTTATTGAGAAGACTGAGCTTGCTCTGGAGTTAGAAGTTCTTGGCACAATAAAGGAAACCATGGTTGATACTGAAGGATTAACTGGGCAAAGAGTATCATGCCTTCAGCCAAAACTTGACGAATTTCTTACTCTTAAAATCTCCATCTCATCTTCTATATACAAAAGAACTCCAGAAGGAATATTCACAATATATTACATATATTACCTATTCGGATTTCAAGACTGAATAAATGCTAGCAAAAATTCTTTTCTTTTCTTTTTGTCTATTTTTGATCAGTTTGGGCACTCAGTGCTATAAAGTGGGTCTTGTAAGTGGAGAATTGAGCTTATAGAAAGGGACAATATCACATGTTTACAAAGAAACACTCACTGAGCACTTAATTTCACCAGATTGCCAGTTAGCGTGCTACCAATTTACTGCGAATTCGACATTCAGTGCTGAGCTTCTGTGGCATGAAGCCGTGCTGGAAGCTGGGCATACAAAGATGACTAATGCACGGTCCCTTCCCTAAATGAATCTACCGTGTGACGGGGGGGCCCGGAGTCGGACGCTGAAGTGACTTAGCAACACCAGCAGCAGGGGGGACTGACAGGTGAATTCTATTATAAATCGATAGCGCCTCTGACAGGGGACCATTCAGAATGTGTGGTCCTTTTTTACACAGATTTGCACTAGCAGAGTTTACTCTTTCTTGGACACAGCTTTCTGGAGTTAGACTCACACGCCGTAGAATCCGCGATTAGGAGTGCACGCTTCCTTGGTAAGGGGTGTTTCTGTGCCTACACAGAATGGGGCAGTCTTCACCGCAGCTGATTTTAGGACCTTTTCATCACCACAGAAAAGAAACCCAGCATCCTCGAGCAGTCACCCCTCATTTTCCTCCCACCACCTCCCGCCCTAGGCAGCCACTAATCTTTCCGTCTCTAAAGGTGAGCCTTTTTGGATATTTAGAGCAGGCGACGGCAGTGAGGGCACGCGACTGCGGTCTTGGGCGACTGCCTCTTTCGCTTAGGAGCAGCACGTCTCCCAGCACGCTATGAGCAGCGTCGTAGCATGGATTGCTACTTCAGCCTCTTTTGGCCAAATGACATTCCACTGACGGACATACCCCAGTTCCGTTGTGCTTACCGTGCCTTTACTAGGGTGAGATTTATATGCAATGAAACGCACGAATCTTGTGTGGCCATACCACGTTTTGTTTATTTATCAGCCGATGAGTATTTAGGCTGTTTAATGCTGTTAGGGCTTCCCTGCTAGCCAAGCAATGAAGAACCCACGTGTCAATGCAAGAGACATGGGCTCAACCCCTGGGTGGGAAGATCCCCTGATCTCCTGGAGGAGGAAATGGCAACCCAGCCCAGTATTCTTGCCTGGAGAATCCCAGGGACAGAGGAGCCTGGCGGGCTACAGTCCATGGGGTCGCAGAGNCTGGGTGGGAAGATCCCCTGATCTCCTGGAGGAGGAAATGGCAACCCAGCCCAGTATTCTTGCCTGGAGAATCCCAGGGACAGAGGAGCCTGGCGGGCTACAGTCCATGGGGTCGCAGAGTCGGCTAACGTGCACACACACCTAGTGGAATTATTGAGTTTAATCTTTGAGAAACAAGCTCACTTAGGGAAGGAGAGCATCTTCACAGTCACAGTATGAAGTATTCAGACAGTAGTGCAAGTGCGGTCAGTTCTCAGCTCCGGGCTCAAAGCTGGCTTCCTGTGGATTGTCCGCGTTTGGGGACTGGGAGGGGCCTGTGCCGTCAGAAGCCTCCTGCCCGGGGCCCGCTGCCCCTCCAGCCTGTGCTGGAAGCCCCCTGCCCGGGGCCTGCTGCCCCTCCAGCCTGTGCTGGAAGCCTCCTGCCCGGGGCCCGCTGCCCCTCCAGCCCGTGCTGGAAGCCTCCTGCCCGGGACATGCTGCCCCTCCAGCCTGGGCACGCTGCCCCTCCAGCCCATGGTGGAAGCCTCCTGCCCGGGGCGCGCTGCCCCTCCAGCCCGTGCTAGAAGCCTCCTGCCCGGGGCCCGCTGCCCCTCCAGCCCGTGGCCGGGATGCGATGCTGGCCAAGGCACATCTCTCCGTCTTGTTTCCACGGTTGCATGGGACCCTGTGCCAAAACCCACACGCCCGAGCCCCGTGACTGCCCTGTGTGCTGACCCACTGGCGATCCTGAGAAGCGGGAAACGGTGCCGAGTCTGGCACCGCCTGGGCCTGGCGGCGCCTCAAGCTAAAATCTGTCCAGTGACCGAGTCTAGCCTTTCCCCAGGAACAGACACTTCCTCGTCTGTCTGTCCCAGATTCCGCTTTTCCTTAAACGGTGACTTCGTACTGCTCATCGGGGCTGGCATTCCTCTGATTGAGCTGCCTCTCCAGTCACCGCCTCTGCGTTCGCTGCCAGCACCCCCGGCCCCCGCACGTGGTTCGTGCGAGCCTCAAGTCCTGCCTGCTCTCACTGTCTCGGGAACTCAAGAGGTCAAAGCTGGAGGGCCCCTCCTTCTCAGGGCTTCACCTCTCGAAGCTAACTTTTATTTTTCACTTCCCAGCAGAAAGATCGTTGTCCATGATACAGAAACAACAGCACCCTTGAGCGGCCGGGTTGAAGTGCCGAGGCTCCCGGCAGCGCCTCCGCAGCACTTACACGTCCCTCGGGCCGGGAGCCGCCTGCCTTGTTCCTCGGCTCTGATGGGCCAGCAGAGCCCTCGGGATTGGCCGCCGCGGGTTTCACACAGCCTGACCCCTGCAACCTTCAGAGCTTCCTGCCGTGGCGCTTCAGATCCAGGTTCCTCCTGGGAGGCTGGCCCCGGGGAAGTCCCCTGAGGACTGCGTCGCGTGGGGATGTCTTTGAAGGGTTTCTGTGGGGCGAGGATGTCCCCTCTGCTCAGGGGGCCCCAGGGCTACCCTCCTCAGCTACCACCTCCCGCTTCTTCCAGGCTTCCTTCTCCCCCTCGGGCACTGCAACAAGGAGCTCAGCTACCCATCTTTCTGGTTGCCTTGCAACTCTAGATAAACTTCAACATATGTTTTAAGGGGTCCGAGGCAATTTAGTGCTGATAACCGCAGGAATCTTTCCCAGGTGGCGCAGTGGTCAAGAACCCGCCTGCCGAGGCAGGAGACACAGGAGGCACGGGTTTGATCCCTGGGTCGAGAAGATCCCCCCAGGAGGGCATGGCAGCCCACTCCCTGGAGAATCCCAGGGACAGAGGAGCCTGGTGGCCCACAGGGGGTCACAAGAGTCGGACACGACCGAGCAGGCAGGCAGGGGTCACGTCTTCAGCTTCATGGGACCGATAACTTTTATTATTACGATTTTTACACCAATGCACCTCTTTACAGATCAAAAGCACCTTCGTGTGGCTTCCAACCTCATAGAGGCTGTTGTGTATAAGTGGATTTTGATTCAGCCATCACAGTGCATCAGTGTGGAATTTCTTTTTTCACTTTTGGTAAAGCCTAGGGAAACACCGCGGTGAATAAAGCAGTTCACGCGCCCAGTCTTGTGTGTTTTCACTCTTGAGTAGTCTGGTTCTGGTTCTACAGCCGTTTGGATTCGGGGCTTCCCAGCCCCCTTCAAGGGGAGCCGCGCTCGCGGAGGGGCTGGGTTTTCAGGATCTTTACCGGCATGTCGCCCCCTGGTGGCCGCAAGCAAAATGCGGGCGCGTGGAGACAGGTGGCCGTCTCTGCCCCTCCCCCTGGGCTACTCTTCTTGGGAGTCAAAGGCTGGGGACGGGGGGAAAACAAAACTGGACTGGTCAGGAAAAACCCACCAGGAATGCTGTGGGAAATGTAAAGGTAGTCCAACGCGAGCTTTGGAGTCATAAATTTGAATCTAAGTTCCAGCTTCACCATCGAAGAGCTATGTGATTAGAAATGTGGAAAACTCAGCAGTGGCCTCAGGACCGGAAAAGGTCAGTTTTCATTCCAGTCCCAAAGAAAGGCCATGCCAAAGAATGTGCAAACTACCGCACAATTGCACTCACNCTTACAGCCAGATCTACAATTCATTCAAAGCAGAACAATTCAGCCCACCCTACAGTGACCCTGCAACTTATACACTCATACTTGCGCTGCAGATAAATACATCTTGAAGAGCTACGTCTTCTCAGGAGTTTATGCCTTCTAGATTCATCTCCCTTAATGCAGCTTTCACAAGAATGAACAAGACACCCTCTTCTTTAAAAGAAAAGGAAGAGGGGGGTTATTAGCGAGTCGAGAGGAAATTCTGATTTTAACATAATGTGGCTTAAAAGGAAGTGCTGCCTTTTGCCAAATAGCTCTTCACGAGCTTCTTACTACTGTTTGTTCAAAAAAGCAGAGGAAGGCACGCTGAGACGGGGGCGTGCTGTCATTAACCAAGCGGTAATGGATGCGTAGTTTTCACAAGCACAGAGAGTCCATTTCCATAGACTGAGTCGAGGCCAGGCCTGCCCTGTCAGAGCTGGACCGAGAGACAAGCGATGGTAAAGCAAGGAGGCAGGGGAGGGACAGCCGTGGATCCCAGGGGGATTCTGGAAGGGATGCAGGGAGTGAAGGATAACTGTGAGAACAACAGCCCTCCTGTGGTCCAGGGTTTCACTCTCTAGGAGGCCCCGCAGAGCCCCTGCTCTGGGGGGACAGCAGCTGCCTCTGATGGTGGGGCCTTCTGTGCAGGCTGTGAGCCGGCATGTCACAATGATCACCTCACTGAGTCCTCACCTCGATCTGAGGGAGGTGGGATTATTATCCCCATCTTGCAGATGAGGAAACTGAGGCTCAGGGAGGGAGAGGGGCCTGCCCAGGGTCACAGCCAGGAGCCAGGGGTGCAGGACACAAGTCCCAGAAGCATGATGGTGGAGCCGCGACCCCGGCTGGGGTGTCCTGGCTGGGGGGCGGGAGGGAGCCTTTCTGTCAGACACCATCCACCTGCCAGGCTCTGGGTTGGGCCTGTTGCATATTTTGGGGTTTATTGTTCTGCCCTGCAGTCCTAGGGGGGTGTTATTATCCTCATTTCCCTGCCCTGATCATTGAGGTCACTTGCCCAGGGTCATACAGAAGGGTGTGTGGAGCAGGGCACAGTCCCTGCCTGCAGAGCTCATTCCGGCAGGAAAGTGGTCCCCTGGGTGCAGCGCCCACCCGGCACCCGACACCTCCTCCCTCCTGTGACCCGCTCCCAGCCCTGGGGACCGTCTCTGATGCTGTTACCCAGCCCCTCCCCAGCTTACTCTGTCTCATGGCTGCCTACTGACCCTGCCAGGCCCCCGCAGTGTTGCTGTCTGGTCTGAGATGGACTCACTTGGCTGATGGGAGAGGGAGAGGGGCCAGCACATCCCTTCCAGGCAGTTCAGTTCAGTTCAGTCACTCAGTAGTGTCTGACTCTTTGTGACCCCACGAACTGCAGCATGCCAGACCTGCTTGTCCATCACCAACTTCCGGAGTCCACTCAAACCCACGTCCATCGAGTCGGTGATGTCATCCAACCATCTCATCCTCTGTCATTTTTAATATGCTGTCTATATTGGTCATAACTTTCCTTCCAAGGAGTAAGTGTCCAGCTATTTCAAGTCCTGAAAGATGATGCTGTGAAAGTGCTGCACTTCCAGGCAGCCTGAGCCTTTAATCGGGGTGGGGGTGGGGGTGGGGGGACGCTTCCTGGAGAAGGCAAACACAGCCTCTTCAGGGGGGCCTCGGCTAGCATGTTGCCAGAAGCATGATGGTCTGTGGGAACAAAGGTGTTGGAGAAAGGCCCCTCATCTGGGCCGTGGGCCCCTGATGTGCTGGGTGAGAGGGGCAGGCCATGTCCTTCTCTAGACCTGCGTGTCTCTGATCGTAAGGCTCTGGGGCTGGGTTATTGGCAGGTAACACCACAGTCCCAATTCCCTATGGGCCCCTGACCTTGGACAAGAGGTTGACATTTCTGCAATCCAGGATGGCTGTGACCCCAGGGAGGTCAGGGGGCCTATGGCAATGCCTGAGAGGACTGGGATCCAGCTCCTCTGCCTTTGAGCCTTTCTTGCCCCTTCCTCTCCCTCTATTAGATCCCATCACAATTTAGCATTTCTCCTGAGTCTTCTTCTAGACTCATCAACCATTGACCCCACCACCTCTTCTCCCCAAAGCTCCAGATTGGCTCAGAGCCTCAGTCCTTCCCTTGAACATGAGCCAGGTTTGGCTCCCCAGCTGGAACACCCCTCCTAATGCTGGCTGTGATTCTGCTCTCCCTCTCCACTCTGTCCTGAACCCCCAAAGCCCCCAAAGCAACTGTCACCCCAGCCCAGGCACAGGCACCCCAGGAGGACCCAGCCATTCTCACTGCAGACTGCATAACACAGGAAAGGAACACCAGGGTCCACCCTGGAAGGCGTGGCAACTGTGGGGCTTGCTGTCCCCGGTCAGGGGCAGGGCACCTGCATGCCGATCCTTTGTCCCCTGTGAAGGGAAGCCCGGGGCCTTGGCAGATGAGTTCAGGCTTTGGTTGCATTTAAATTGCGTTAAACTGACAGCTCTTCTGTTGTCAGTTTCTTTCTTTGCGGGCCACCTGGCTCGCGCTCTCTCTCGCAAATGCCTCCGTTTGTGTTCCTGAAAGTTGCTTTCAGTTGCAGCAAAGAAGGTCTCTGACTTTGCATATAGTCCAAGTTCCCAGGCCCTAGAGGGACAGCTTTGCTCCTGCTTTCCCTCCCTCCCAGCCGGACACTGGTCCTCACTCTCTGAGCCACAGAGGAAGGTGACATGGCGCCTGGGAGGTGACACAGAGGTCTCACCTCGTGGCCAGAAACGCCATTGCCCATGAGATCCATGAGCCAGCGCAGTGGGCACCTAGAGGGACAGCTTTGCTCCTGCTTTCCCTCCCTCCCAGCCGGACACTGGTCCTCACTCTCTGAGCCACAGAGGAAGGTGACATGGCGCCTGGGAGGTGACACAGAGGTCTCACCTCGTGGCCAGAAACGCCATTGCCCATGAGATCCATGAGCCAGCGCAGTGGGCCCCTCCCCCCAGGTTCACAGACGAACACGTGCCCCACGCTTGCGGGGAAGGAGCCATGCGGTCCTCGCGGTAGTGACACTGAGGGTAGCTCGTGATCACGGAGCCCTTCCTGTGGGCCGGGTTCCTTCCAGGCACTCTCTCTCAGTCCTCCCTGGGACTCTATAAAGTGGGCACTATGACTGTTCCCGGGGCTTCCCTGGTGGCTCAGACGGTAAAGCGTTTGCCTAGAATGCGGGAGACCCGGGTTCGATCCCTGGGCCGGGAAGATACCCTAGAGAAGGCAATGGCAACCCACTCCAGTACTGTTGCCTGGAAAATCCCATGGACGGAGGAGCCTGGTAGGCTACAGTCCACGGGGTCGCAAAGAGTCAGACATGACTGAGCGGCTTCACTTCTTCTTCATGACTGTTCCCATTCCTCAGATGAAGACAGTGAGGCTTAGAGAAGTAAGAAACTCACCTCAGCTCACACAGCCAGTAAGCAACATGGAGCTCAAACGTCTGTGCATATTGGTGCATCAGCCCCAAATATATCAGGGGTCCTCGCAAGAGCAAGCCTTGCCCTGCCTCCAAAGACATGCTCCTTGTCTCACTGATGACGCAAATCCTCGTGAGTGTTAAGGAAAAGCCTTCCTGTGCACGGGATGCATGTGCTCCCATGTGTCCAGCAGCACTCTCCCCGTGGACTCAGCTGGTCCTGGCCCCCAGGTCTTCTGGATCCAGCCTGGCAGTGATCTTGAGTGGCCTCAGCCTACAGCATCTTGAAGTGGGGCTTCGGTTCCTGGCAGAGGCTGAGGTCAGGTTGTGGTAGTGAGAGCACCAGATCCTAGCCACTGGATCAGTGGTTCCTGGCAGAGGCTGAGGTCAGGGCATGGTGGTGAGAGCACCAGATCCTAGCCACTAGATCAGTGGTCTGTGACAAGGCCCTAGCTCTTTGGCTTGGCAGAAAAGAATTCTCACAAAGATGGAAAGCAGTGAAACGCGTATTAGGAGGAGAAAGTGTATAGTGAGTGTGCATAAACACACTCATGGACTCAGAGAGTCACTGAGTGTATGCCTCTAGGTAGTTTGAGTCACGTTTATGGGGCACTTCTTCTGGATTTCTTGTGGCCAATCATTTTGATNAAAGTGTATAGTGAGTGTGCATAAACACACTCATGGACTCAGAGAGTCACTGAGTGTATGCCTCTAGGTAGTTTGAGTCACGTTTATGGGGCACTTCTTCTGGATTTCTTGTGGCCAATCATTTTGATTTGCCTGGTTCAGAGTCTATACTTGGTATATCTCAGGATCCTCCCATGTGTACACACACAGCTCTTAGGCAAGATGGATTCGACCTCAGAGGCCTATGGATAGTTAACATCCCTTAGTATCATGCCCCTTTTGAACTCCAAAGAGCCCTTCTGCACATGTGTAGCTGGGGGGGTCTCCTGACTTTGAGAAAGAGAAATATGTGCATTCTTAACTTCTCTCTTGGCAGGGCTCAGCCTCCTGCCTCCACTGTCCTACTATTTTCGTCTTGAAGTATTGGTCCACAAAGAATGAACTCCATCTGTTTGCGATGGGGGCCCATCTTTCTTCTGCTGCAGCAGGACAGCCTTTGGGCTCAGTGATAGACCCACATGCAAGTACCCCCAGTAACACTCTCCACCTGTGCACCCTCCAGGGGCCCGATGGTGACCCAATCCCAAAAGAAAATGGTCCCTCCCACCCCCACCACGGGACCACAGGCACTTGAAGACCCTTTTCCTTCCTCCCCTCGATCTCGTTTCCCCTTCTACTAAGTCCCTCATGCCCACCACCCAACCAGAGGAGCCAGCTCTCCTCAGCAACAGAGGAAGAAAATAGACTGAGATTGTTGCTCCGGCTTAATCGGCTCCAACGTGGAGTATCAGGGATGTGAATTATGGGCTCCCAGCGCTTCATCACCCCGGTTACTGTCATATCTTTATTCATTCTGGAAAAGTAAATTAGAGCTGTCTTTCCAATCTTGTTCTCTGGGAGAAATGAACGGCTGCAAAGAGGGAACTGGCTGTGATGGGGCTGTTTGATAGAACTTTGACCTAGGCTTTCTGTACCCGCAAGGCCCATTGCCCTGAAGGCCAGGCTGATCTCCTGGGGATGTGGTTTGGGGCAATTGGGATAGACACTTGCCTCTTCTCTGTTTAATCCCAGAAGAAGGTGGGTGGGATGAGGAGCAGGTCAGCCCATCTCCTCCAGTTCTGCTTCCTCACACAGGAGCATGTGTGTGTGGGGGTCCCATTATCCCCATTTCACAGAGGTGGGCATTGAAGCTTCGAGAGGGCAGGTGACTCCACAGTCACGCATCCAGTGAGGGACATGTGAGGGGGGCTGCTTGCCTCCCGTGTGGGTGTCCCAGGGCAGGGGCTGTGTCTCACCCATGAGGGGAGTCTGCAGAGGCTTGCTGGGGGTCTCAGTTGTGCCCACCCCAGTCCTTACGGCTCAGAAACCAGGAGGGAGAACCAAGTGGCTCTGAGGCCTGGGGGTGGGAGTGGATGCTGGGCAGGTCTCTATCCTTGCAAGGGGAAGATGGAGGAGAAGCCCAGCTCCATGCAGATGCGCCCACAACACCTCTTGGTCCTTAGGGCTGCAGGTGGAGGGCAGAGCGCATCTGGGCAACTGGACCTGGGAGGGTGACCATCTCCACTCCGACAGTGCAGGCTCCTGTGAGCCAGTCAGGAGGTGGTGGAGAAAAGGCGGCTGTGGGCAGCGGAGGAGGGGGTGCGCTCCCAGCGTCTGATGCTCCCAGGCGCTCCCTCCCCGCCAGCTTCTCTCAGAGCCTCTCCCCATCACTCCCTCTCTCCCTTTCTCTGTGTATTCATCTCTCCCTGTCTTTTTTCTGTCTTGCTATCTGTGCCCTTTTCTCTTCTCTGCCCCCACACTCCATTTGTTCCCTCCGCCTGTCTGAATTGTATCTCTCCATCTCTGTCTGGATGCAGGCGCTGGGGCAGCAGTGGGTGGGTGTGAGTGTATTTCTCATTCTCTTTATGCCTCTGTCACACCCTTATTTTTATACCCGCTCCCAAAGGCTCTCTTTTTCTCTCTGTGTGCGTTTGTGTGTACGTGTTTCTGTGTCTTTATGTGCTTTTCTGCCTTTATCTCCCTCTAGGTGTCTCTTTTTCTTTCTTTTTATTTTTTTGCTTCTCTCTTCTCTGTGTGTATCTCTTCCCATTTTTCTCTCTCTCCCTCGTCTTTCCTGTACTTGCTTCCTCTTTTCAGGTATCTCTGTCTCTCTCTGTCTCTTTCTCTCCACGCTGTCATAGAGGAGCACAGAGGATGATATTCACACAGAGGCTGATGGGTGGGTAGGAACTGACCCTCCAGAAGGGTGCCTCCAAGCCTGGGGAACAGCCTGTGTGGAAACTGATCATGTGGTTTCACTCTGATTGAGATTCAAGAGAAGAAAGTCTTGGATGGCTATTGAAGTAGGGGTGGGGGCAGAGGGAGGGTCTAACCCAGCTAGCATGGGGCAGGGCCAAGAGGACTCTGAAGGCTATGAGGAATCAAGGACAACTTCTTGGAGTGCCCTTTCCCTTCATTGCTGCAGGGATGAGTTTCCAGTTCCATAGGGACATGGGAGAAGGCCAGAGCTTGGTTATACTCATGACAAGTTTTGTGAGCCTCAGCTCCTGAGCAGTGCGGCTCAGAGGCCCACATAGCATCCAGACAGGAGACAGGACATTCTCCCCAGAGCAACCCACCTGTCCAGCACCTCCTGTGCCTTCCAGGATCACTGCCTGTTGGAGCAGGGGGAGACCCCAGCGCTCAGCAGAGGCTCAGACTCCCAGAGACACCAGCACTGGCGGCAGAGGTGGGAGGCCTCACTGATGGCCTGCAGGGGCCAGCAGTCCAGGAGGAGGGCAGAGTGGACGGAGGCTGAGCATGTGCCCCGCCCACCACAGATGCTCAGTGCCACCTGGGGAGACCCAGGAGGGAAGTGAGGTTCAGTGGTCCTAGTTAATGTGGCCCCCTTGCAGGTGGACAAGACGGAGGCATTCTGGTTGCCAGGAGAATGACCCTTGGAGGGAGGTGGTGTGCTGGAGATGCCATCGGGTGCTTCCTGGAAAAGGACTCCATCCTGAAATCTGCCTGGGTAGCTGCATTAGGTTTTGTTTTTGTCTTTGTTTCTTTTCTGTAACAACTTCAAATTCTCAGAGGCTGATAGCAGTAAACATTTATCTTTCTCACTTATGAATCTGCAGGCGCCGGGGGTGGAGCTCTGCTTCAGGCTTTGGATGAATTCCTGGGCCACTCCTAGGCCTCTCCTGGAACCAGGGGCTCCCTGTTCTCCTCGAAGCCCTTGGTCAAAATGTGAGAAAGGTGAGTGCATGAGTGAGTCATGCCTCTTAAGGCCTCAGCTCAGAACTGGCAACAGCCACTTCCACCAGTGTTCCATTGACCACCGTAAATTCCACGGCCACACTCAGCAACAGAGTGGGAAATGTGCTATACCTACTCCAGAGTCACGTGGCAGAAGGAAGGAGGAGGGACCCGGGAATAAATCCCACCTGCCTCCTTAACAGGCTTCCCAGGTGGGGCTAGTGGTAAAGAACACACCTGTCAATGCAGGAGACATAAAAGACATGGGTTCAGTCGCTTGGTCAAGAAGATCTCCTGGTGGAGGGTGTGGCAACCCACTCCAATATTTTTGCCTGGAGAATCCCATGGACAGAAGAATCTAGTGGACTATGGTCTACGGGGTTGCAAAGAGTTGGACACAACTGAAGTGACTTACACACACACACACACACACACACACACACACGTCCTTAACACTGCAGACTCAGCCCCAGGCTCCACGTGTCTCTGTGGGGTCCCCAAGCTCTCCGGACTCCTTACCCTTAGCATTAGGTGAGCTGACTTGAGCCCTTTGAGGCACTGTGGGACATCCAGTCTCCCAGGGCTTAGGAGCCTGCTCCCTCTGGTTTCTGGATTCTGCTCAGTGTTACCCCTCTCCTCCATCTGCCGCTCTCCATCCCTCCCTGCACTGAGCTTGGAACCCATGCTGGGATTCTCCAACCCTCCCTCAAGCCTGGCGAAACAAAGGGCTCTCTGTTTTGAGTTTCTAGTCTCAGTTTTACAAAGCATGATTGAAGATTTATTATTGTTATGCTGGTTGTTGTTTTGCCTCAAACATGATGAAACGCCTCTCCCCACCTGCCTGAGGGAGCCAGCCGGAGCTGCAGGAAGACTGTCTCCGCCGGCTGGCTGCAGCAGCCCCCAGGCACTGGCCGAGTTTTCTTCCATCCCGCTGCGCGTATTAGCACATGGAAGGTGTACTTGGCCCAGGGAATGGTCTTTCCTGGACCATCTGTTATGGGTCCTCTGACAGTGGATGGGGTGGGAAGAGCTCTCTAGGCTTTAGGGAGCTTGTGAGGATTGAATGAAGGAAATCTTGTCGGGGGCCCCTGGGCACTGATAGGAGCCCAGTCAGTGTTTGTCCCCCTTTTCTCTAAAGAACACCCCACCTTAGGTGACCCTGTAATGCTGTCAAGTCAGCATGTTTCAGAGAGCAAGGGGACACTGCTATGAATCACATCCAGACAACGGGCGTACGCTGGGGCTGCTCCAAGTCAAGTGGGATTTGTGGCTGCCCTGCCCCACCCTGGTGGCTCAGACGGTAACGAACCTGCCTGCAGTGCAGGAGACCAGGGTTCTATCCCAGGGTTGCCAAGATTCCCTGGAGAGGGGAATGGCAACCCAATCCAGTATTCTTGCCTGGAGAATTTCATGGACAGAGGAGCCTGCAGGGCTACAATCCATGGGGTCACAAAGAGTCAGACACAACTGAGTGACTAACACTTTCACACTGCCCAACCCTGGGCCTTCTCACAGACTCTGGTGTCTCTGCTCCCTTCCGCCTCCATGGGGATAGGGCGGCAAGGGGGTGGCATGGGTAGGGAGGCCCCATGCCCACCTGCAGAGCACAGGGCTGCCTCCTGGCCCTGGTATGAGGCCCCGAGGTGGGCAGGGCCTGTGGAAACCAGCTGGGACTCAGATTCTGACAGCTCATTCAGCCTTGCCTTCAACCTCTCTGGGTAAGTGTGGACTCAGAGATGCATCCCGGTCACATACCTGCTGGACTCCAGCCTTCCACTCTTCTGCCAAGAGCTGATCCTGGAAGCCATTGTTTTTGGTCCTTTGTGACAGAATTAGAAAAGCCTCTGGGAGAGGTCCTTGCCCCCAAGGGATCCACCTGTAAACCCCCTTGTCCCACCCACAGTGTACAGCAGTTGACTGCTCCTGGCTCAGCAGAGAGGGGACCTGACTTCCCTGGATAAGCTGGGCTGAGAATGGACAACCCTCAGTCAGACCTGGGTCAGATGGTGGCTCTGCCACTGTGTGACTTAGAGCAGGTCACCGCACCCTCTGTTTCCTCATCTGCAGAGTGAGTCTGGTTACATCTCTCAGGACTTTTAGGAGAAACTAGTGGGTCCTTTTGTTGGGGGAGTGTGTATAAGTCCCTCGGTTCTGTCTCACCGCAGCCAACATTGGAAATGGTGGCCCAGTGTTACAGCTCAGTTACAGCTCAGTTTTATTCGGTAAGCAAAGGATAGTACATCCTCAAGGCATGAGGGTGGGCCAACCCCACAATAAAGGGGGCTCAATCTTGGCTCCTCTTTTTATGTTTTTTCTCCTCCCCCTGAGCCTGCCCTGTGTAAATTGGGCTAGGCAGGAGGGCTGTTTGTTTCACCTGAGGGTCTCACTCCTGTCCTCGGATTTTTCTTTTGCTCCATTTTTGCAGGCTTTTCTCTTTCTTTATCTTTTAGCCACTGCCATTTTGGACTTCTTTTTCCTATTCTAACGACCTAACACCTTGAAATCAGAGTCTCATTTCTGCTCCCATGAGGTCAGATGCCACTAGTCTTTAAGCAAGCATGTATTGTGTACATGCATGTACACACAGCCACCCCCCAACCCAGGATGCATCTAGAATGTGCTCTGCCCTTTGGTTTCCAAATCCTCGACATCAGGAGCTCATCTCAGATCCTCCTTCTCCAGGATGTCTCCCCAAGAGTACTAGAGCGTCCAGTCCCTGGCCCATCCTGGGGAGGCTGACCTCTCCCCATGCTGTGCTCCCAAAGCTTGAATGGGCCCCACGACCTATGTGTCACCTTACCCCTTCATTCTTTATATACATGATTTATCCAGTTGTGCAAATAACATATAATAAGTCCCTACTGTGTGCCAGCACAGTCTAAAGTCATGTGAATGAGATTTGATTCCTGCCCTTAAAAGCTCTTGGTATAGAAGGCAAGATATCTGTTTCACCTTGACATTTAATCTTCAACCAATGAGCAGAGACCAACCTAGAAGGGTCTTTTGGTGGCGGATCCTGGGCCATACCAGGAAGACGATCCCACAGTACTGGGGGCCTCCCCTCCCCTCCACTGTATCCATTCAGCCTCCAGGCTGGAGTCCTAGGGAGCTGGCGAGGCATGGTCACCTCTTTCTCTCCCCAGGAGCACTAATCACAACTCACCTGCCGCTCTGGGGGATGATTACCTGTCAGGATTCATTTGAGCCCTTGGCCTCCCAGAGACTCTCCCATCCCCCACCAGGCTGTCCTGCCGGCAGCTGAGAGTGAAATTATTTCTCCCCCACCTCCTTGTTGGATGTAGCAGGTGGGTGCTGGGACATTTCAGTCCTGCCAGACCTGATAATGGAGCTGTCACAGTCAGACCAGCCGTGGGAGGTGAGCAGTGAGGATTCCAGGAACTCCTGGAGATTGTCTGCCATGCAGACCTTCTCAGATTAGATTGGCTCAGGGAGCTATTCCAGACTCTTAACTTGCATCTGGAGGCTCTTCTTGCCCTGACCCTCAATAGACCTGTCACTGTGTTTCTCTCAGACTCCAGTTCCCACAGACCCACTAGTAGGTCTGGGCTTGAATCCCCAGATAGTAACTGATCAGTGTACCACTGCCAGCAGGATCATGGTGGTATAGGAAAATGGGATAATAATTGTTTTAATTGGGTCCATTTCTGTTACAAGAAACACATATCCAAGTTGGCTTATTAAAGCTTGAAAAAAGGAATTTATAGGTTCATATAACTGAGAAGTTTAAGGGAATTCAGGTACAGCTGGATCTAGGTATTCAGATGAGGTTGTCAGGCATCCATTACACCCAATCTCTTGCCTCTGCTTTCCTCTGAATGGGCTTCACTCCCAGGTAGACCCTCTCCTCCTGGAGGCTCCCAGCAGCTTCAGTAGAAGAAAAGTACTTCGTTTACCCAATATTCCAACAGAGTCCCAGGATGGAGTCTCACTGACCCAGGCTGAGTCACATGTCCTCCCCTGAACCAAGACCATGGCCTGGATCGCATGCTAGCCACGACTGTACACGTGCATGTACTGCTCCTGTCACCTGGAGTGGCCTTCTCCTTCATCTTCCCAGCTGCATCACCTGATCATCAAAACCAAGGTCAGCACCTCTTTTCATGAGTGCTTGCCCAACTTCATCCCTAGTCTGTTTCAGGCTCCCCTGCTCCGAGTCCCCGTTGCCTTCTATCTTGGCAAGCATCGCATGATCCATACGGATTTATATGCTGATTCTCATTTCACTGTAAATATAGTGAAATTGAAGGTAGGAACTCAGTATTGCCTACCACTGGCCCCTCAGCGCAGGCTCAGGTACACAATTGTTCAGTTTCTAAGTCATGCCCAACTCTATGACCCCGTGGGCTGCAGCACACCATGCTTCCCTGTCCTCCACTATCACCCAGAGGTATCTTCAGGCATACAGTAGGTGCTCAATAAATATTTGTTGAAGCAGGAAATGGTTAGTGGGGAGTGAGGGAGGTTCTGGCACATGTTCAGAAGGCAGAGGATTAGGGCTTGAACTGGGCAGTGGCTGGGGGAGGGGACTGACACCAGATACATCCAGTGGGAATTGTGAGGTTATCCCTGCCACTCTCCCTCTGTGAGCTCAGATTCTGATCCAGGAGTCAGAGAACCATTGAGGTGACCCCACTTCACTCGGCCTTGAACTCTCAGTCACCCACCTGCTATCCACACTTGAGAAGCCCATGAGATGTTAGTCTCAGAACTGGACTACAATCTCCTTTAGCATCTGGGAGGGAAACACAGATCCACTCCTCACAGTGAAGAGGGCTCTGTCTAGGACAAAATCTCTCCAGGGACTTGGAGGAGCCTACCCTTTTGCTGAGCAGCTCTGGAGGGAGGGTGATCAGAGCCCTGCTTTCTCAGTCTGCTGTGTGATCTTGGGTCAAGCATTGCCCTCTCTGTAGCTCACTTTATCCTTCCGACCAGTGGGGATGGCAACTGCATCAGTTTTCTAGGGCTGCCATAATAAAGTGTCACAAACTGGTGACTAAAAACAATAGAAACTGATGGTCTCATGGTTCTGGAGGCAAGAGGTCCAAAATAAAGGTGTCAGCAGGGTCATGCTGCCCCCAGAGCCTCTGGGGAGGAGTCATCCTTGCCTCTTGCAGCCTCTCTCGCCATTTCCATCTTCACAGGGCATTCACCTTGTGTGTTTCTTTGTCTAAATTCCCCTTTTCTTACAAGGACACCAGTTCTATTGGATGAGACCCACCCTGATGACCTCATGTCAATCTGATTACATCTGCAAAGACCTTGTTTTCAAACAAGTCTCATTCATCAGTACTGGGATTAGGTCTTCACCCTGTCTTTGTGAGGGGCACAAACCTGTAACATCACTTACCCGGGTTTTTGAAATAATTAAGAAATGAATGTGAAGAGCATCGTGCAATTGTGGACCCTTGAAAAGATGAAGAACTTGGACTGGCTACTGTTCTGGGATCCCTGCCAGGCTTGTGACTCTGTGCCCTTTGATTTCCTGGTTTCTACAGCCTCCCAAGGAGGGGACCCTGGTCACTCAGAAACATTAGCACCGTGGGTGAGGAGATGTGATGAATGGGCCATGTCTCCTGATTCTCCCGCTGTCACATTTAATGAAGTTTCCAAGCCTAACCACTCAGTCACTGTCATGGAACATTCCAGAACTAGCACCCACAACCTTCCCACTAATGAGGCTCAGCCCTCACCCCAATCTTTTTTCTCTTTGCCCTTGTCACATCCAGGAGAAGAGTGGTGTTCAAGTGGTCTGCCTGCCAGAGGAAAAGAGGTGCCTTGCTGACGTGAAGGCTGAGGTGACACTCTCTGGGTCTGTCTTTCTGGTGTGGCTGTTTCTGAGGGAATCTTGCCTGTGGTTTCTTCTGCATCCATGTGACTGTGTATGGCATGGCCTGTAGCAGCATCTTGACTCATTGATTTAAGAAACGCACTGAATTCCTTGAGAAACATGAAGTCAAGTCAACCTATGAGATGGAGACTATAGGCAATTTATCGTTGGGTCATTTAAAACAATCAGCTTTAAATCATAATGGAATTTGTACTCCAGATAGGCGACACCAAATATCCCCATATTTCCCAGCATCCTTTGCAGTTAGGTTGTCACCATGTGACTAGCTCTGGCCAATGGGCTGAGAGCAAAAGTAACATACATATTTTTGGTTTCAGGTAATTAATAGTGGGAGTGATGCCTCCATTCCTCCTTTCCTTAGCAGTGGTGACCACAGGATTCCAGATGGGAGAGACAGACCTTCTCTACCTTGTCCACTTCTGGTCCTAGTATATGGAAAAGAGGCACTTGGAGATATTCCATAAACATAGCATGCTTGAGCAGATGAATGAATGCATGAAATAAAGACTTTTCTACGTAAATTTCCAATATTTCTTCTTTAAGCAACTGAAAGAAAACTCTTTCTCCAGGTTTGGTTTGAAAACATTTTCTGCCTTTCTCTGTCTTGTCTGGTTCAAGTTCCAAGGTCCCTTTCCTGGGGCGGGCTGATGCCCCTGCTTCCAGCCTTGCATCTCACATTGTCAGAATCTTCCTCACAAGGGCTTTCACAAAAACAAAGTTTTTTATTTCAGTGAGGTTCAATTTAATTAATATTTATCTTGATGGTTCACACTTTTGTCATCAAATCTAAGAACTCTTTACCTGGCCTTAGATTAGGAAGACTTTCTTCTATATTTTATTCTAAAAGTTTTATGTTTAACATTTATGTATATGATCCATTGAAAGAGAAGAGTGAAAACGCTGGCTTAAAACTCAATATTTAAAAATCTAAGATCATAGCATCCAGTCCCATCACTTCATGGCAAATATATGGGGAAAAGGTAAAAACAGTGACATTTTATTTTCTTGGGCTCCAAAATCACAGATGGTGACTGCAGCCATGAAATTAAAAGGTACTTTCTCCTTGAATGAAAAGCTGTGACAAACCTAGGCGGTATATTAAAAAGCAGAGACATCACTTTACTAACAAAGTCAAAACTATGGTTTTTCCAGCAGTCATGTATGGATGGGAGAGTTGGACCACAAAGAAGGCTGTGATGGTTTTGAATTATGGTTCTAGAGAAGACTCTTGAGAGTCCCTTGGAGAGCAAAGAGATTAAACTAGTCAATCCTAAAGGAAATCAACCCTGAATATTCACTGGAAAGGCTGATGTTGAAGCTGAAGCTTCAATACTTGGGCCACTTGATGTGAAGAGCTGACTCATTGGAAAAGACTCTGATTGGAAAGACTGAGGGCGGGAGGAGAAGGGGACAACAGAGAATGAGATGGTTGGATGAAATCACCGACTCAATGGGGGTGAGTTTGAGTAAACTCTAGGAGATAGTGAAGGACAGGGAAGCTTGGTGTGCTGCAGTCCATGGGGTTGCAAAGAATTGGATATGACTGAGCAACTGAGCAACAACATATGATCTATCATGAGCTTTGTATGAGTTGAGGTTAATCTTGCTGTTTATAGATGTGTAATTTCTGAGGTCTTCTTTTTGAGTAGGCTATTCTTCCTCCACGGAATTGCTTTTGCACTTTTGTCAAAAATCATTTGAGTGCATTTGGCTAGGTCGCTTCCCTGGTGGCTCAGAGGTTAAAGTGTCTGCCTGGAACACGGGATACCCGGGTTTGATTCCTGGGTCGGGAAGATCCCCTGGAGAAGGAAATGGCAAACCCACTCCAGTACTCTTGCCTGGAGAATCCCATGGAGGGAAGAGCCTGGTAGGCTACAGTCCATGGTGTCACAAAATGTCGGACACGACTGAGCGACTTCACTTCACTTTACTTCTGAGTTCTGTTTTCTGTTCCATTGATCTATGAGTCTATGGGGAAACAATGGAAACTGTGACAGACTTTATTTTCCTGGACTCCAAAATCACTGCAGATGGTGACTGCCGCCATGAAATTAAAAGATGCTTGCTTCTTGGAAAAAAAGCTACGACCAACCTAAATAGCATATTAAAAAGCAGAGACATTATTTTGCCAACAAAGGTCCATCTAGTCAAAGCTATGTTTTTTCCAGTAGTCATGTATGGATGTGAGAGTTGGACCTTAAAGAAAGCTGAGCAGTGAAGAACTGATGCGTTTGAACAGTGGTGTTGGAGAAGACTCTTGAGAGTCTCTTGGACTGCAAAGAGATCAAACCAGTCAATTCTAAGGAAATCAGTCCTGACTATTCATTTGTAGGACTGATGCTGAAGTTGAAGCTCTGATAATTTGGCCACCTGATGGGAAGAACTGACTCATTGGAAAAGACCCTGATGCTGAGATAGATTGAAGGCAGGAGGAGAAGGGGACAACAGAGGATGAGATGGTTGGATGGCATCACTGACTCGATGGACATGAGTTTGAGCAAGCTCCGAGAGTGGTGATGGACAGGGCAGCCTAGCATGCTNTGGCCACCTGATGGGAAGAACTGACTCATTGGAAAAGACCCTGATGCTGAGATAGATTGAAGGCAGGAGGAGAAGGGGACAACAGAGGATGAGATGGTTGGATGGCATCACTGACTCGATGGACATGAGTTTGAGCAAGCTCCGAGAGTGGTGATGGACAGGGCAGCCTAGCATGCTGCAGTCCATGGAGTCACAAAGAGATGAACATGGCTGAGCAACTGAACTGAACTGGACTGATGTGTCTATCCTACCAAAATCGCAGTATCTTGATTAATGTAGCTGTATCGTACATCTTAACATTACATAGTGTGATTCCTCCCACTTTCTTCCTTGTCAAAATTGTTTTAGCTGTCCTAGGTTCTGTGTTTTTCTATAAACATTTTAGAATAAGCTTGCCTATATTTACAAAAAGCCTTCCTGGCATTTTGTTAACAATTGTGTTAAACCTGTGTATCAATTTGGTGAGAGTTGACATCTTTAGTATGCTGAATATTCATATCTATGAGCACAGTCTGTTTCTCCATTTATTTATTTAGGTCTTCTAAAATTTCTTTTATCATTAATTTATAATTTTCAGCATACAGATTCTGGATGTATTTTTTTTAAGTGCATAGCTAAATGCTTCATTTTCTTTGATACAATTTTAAGTAGTACTGTGTTTTTAATTTTGGTTTCTGTGTGTTCAGTTAGTTTATAGAAATATAATTGGTTTTAGTGCATTGATTTTGTATATCCAGAGGCCTTGCTGAACACACTTAATTCTGGGAAGTATTTTGAAGATTCCTTGGAATTTTCTACACAGACAACCTGTCATCTGCAAGTAGAGATAGTTTTATTTCTTCTTCTTCAAACTGTATGTATTTTATTTCTTTTTCTTACCTTATTGCAGTGGCTGTGAATTTTACTACTATATTCCTTAGGAACATAAGAGTGAGAAGAGCAGATATTCTTGCCTCGTTTCTAATCCTGGTCAGAAATCATTCAGTGTTTCACCACTAAGTTAAATGTGGGTTTTGCATGGATGGTCTTTATTTTCTGGAAGAGATTGCATATCTTTGTCATAGTGGTAAAATTAACTCACTCAGCATTATTTGAAAGTGTTAGTCACTCAGTCATATCTGACTCTTTGTGACCCTATGGACGACAGCCTGCCAGGTTCCTCTGTCCATGGAATTTTCCAGGCAGGAAAACTGGACAGGGTAGCCATCCCTTCTCCAGGGGATCTTCCCAACCTAGGGACTGAACCCAGGTCTCCCACATTGCAGGCAGACTCTTTACAGTCTGAGCCACCAGGAAAGCCCCTGATATTATGTACTGAACATCTACTATGTGCTGGGGCTGGCCTTACTGACGAAGACATGTGTTATGGTTCAGCCTTTGGGGGGAGTGGATGTTCTAGAAACAGAATTCTCATGTCAGCTGCTTTGCCAATGGTGTCTTAAGCTCTCAGCCCTTGTGATAATAATAATGCTTTAGGGGGCCTGATGGAAGCATCTGCTTCCCTGATTCTAAACCCAGAAGAGGATCCAGGGCAACACTGATTAAGCTGTTGCTGGAGTATGGGACACATACTGCAGGCCTATGGACCCCTACTGTGGGCCCCAGGATTAGAGAGCAGTCACCCCATTATTGGAGGCAACACTGGCCCCATAGGCTTCCTCAGGGTCAGGGTATTGGGAGTCATTGCTTATAAAACCTCTGGCAGTGGGAAAGCAGGGCAGATGGCAAGCTTCGGAAGGCAGGCAGCCTCCCAAAGAGAGAGTGATAAGGGTGGGCCCCATGAGCTGGTCCTGCTCTCCTCAAACTCCCCCAGCTCTGTGGGAAGGAGAGGCCGGGACATCTGTAGGACCACCCTCCCCAGGACACTAGGAGTAGGAGGGAGCCTCCTCCTAACTCTTAATAAAGAATAGTGTGCCCACTCACTGTACATTGCCCTGTGCTAGGCAGGGTGGTCATCATCTCACAGAGGAGGAAACAGAGAAACAGAGGTTTAGAAAAATTGACTCACTCTTCCAAATCCCTGGAAAGTTAGAATTGGAAAATGGACCCAGGTATGATCCTCAGCCACTCCTCTTCACCACCCCCCACAGGGACCACACCAGGTTCTGGACCCTGCTGGTCTTGTCCTCCGCCCTAATGGGACTCATTTGATGTTGACCAGCTCTGATAGCAGAAAGTGCTTCTTCCTTTTGAATTCCTACCTGCTTCCTGGAAGATTCTGCCAACTGGTCCTTGTTTTGCCCTCTAGAGCTGCAGAATAAATTTAATAAACTCCATTAGAGTATGTAATCTCATAGACAAGGCACAGAATTTCTGTGCTTCAGACTTTTTTTTTTTTTTTCATAATTACTAACACCATGGAAATTGCAGGGATTAGAGACTCTACTGGAGACGGAGACAGATTGTGTCACCAAGAAAGTACAAATGGACTGAAGCCGCTGCACAATAAGGTGGGCTGAGATCTGCATTACATTAGGGGGCAGGTCTCTTCCCATTAACACCATGGGACTAACCTTTGGGAATTTGTTCAGGAAATGGGAAGGTAGAGGCGGGTAGGGGTGATGATTCAGTGGCCGCTCATCTTAAAAAGCAGTTCCCTGGTGGTGCAGTGGGATCTGCACCTGCCAATGCAGGGGCCCTGGGTTTGATCCTTGGTCCAGGAAGAGTCCACGTGCTGTGAGTAAACTAAAGCCCACGCTCCACAGCTACGGAGGCTGCGCTCTAGAGCCTGAGAGGTGCGGTCACTGAGCCCGTGGGCCACAGCTGCTGGAGCCCACGCGCCCAGAGCCTGCGCGCTGCGACAAGAGAAGGCGCCGCCGTGAAAGCCTGTGCGCCGCAAGGGAGAGCAAGCCCGCTCGCCGCAACTAGAGGAAGCGCACGCACAGCAATGAGCGTGCAGCGCAACCAGAAAGAGACTTGTTAGACGTCTGAAGGCAGAAGTGGCGATCTGGGCTCATCCTGTCTTCCAGGTGGGACAGCATTCCTCAACATTCCACAGCTACCCCTCTCCCCACTTTCACATCCCCCCACCCCCAGGAGGAGGGAACCTGCCCTAGAACCTCGAACATGCAACTGGGGCTAGGATGCAGGCCTCTGACACCTGCCCAGTGACCTTCCCAACACACCAGTGAATCCTGGCTCCCAACTTTGGTGACAGGAGTGGCCACCAGATGGTCATTGTTGAGACCTGACTCATGACAGGCCTCAAGGACTAAAGTGGGCCAGAGCTACAATTATGGGAAAAACTGGGTCACTGCCCAGAAGGGAGCCGAGAAGCCCCTTCGTCCACCAAATAATAATAATAATAATAATAATGGCTCCTGACCGTCGGGGCCATCCAGACCAAGCTCCTTACATCCTGGTCTGGCAAAAGCTAGTAAAAGACCCTCCAGCTAGGCTGAAACCCTTTATTCACAACCCCCCAGTGCTTCCGTTCCACAGGTCCTGGTCGTGGAAGTCTCCAAGGAAAAAGACCGAGAGGCACGGGAGAGCCGGAAGAAGCCGATACTCCAGGAATCGTCTCTATACCCTAGCCTGATTGATTTAGACACTGAAATCTCGCCTCCCCCGTATATCCTGCCACCCTTGCCCGGACAGGTACCGCAGGTGTTGTCCAGAAAACAAAGGAGGGACCCAGAACCCTCGGCTCCACAGCAGGAGCGGGGCCGGCCCAGGGAACTCGCGGAAGGACCTGAGGGGGTGGAGACTCATCTGACTACGGGAGCCGAGAGGCCCCTTGGTCCACCATTTGGGCATTTCCTGTCCGGGTTGGGCCAGCAAATTCTGATGGCAAACAGACCTACCAATACTGGCCTTTCTCCATGAGTGACTTATATAACTGGAAAGCTCAAAACCCCTCTTTCTCTGAAAAACCCCAAGGCCTTATTGATCTTTTGGAATCTATCCTGTTTACTCACAACCCCACCTGAGNGGGCCAGCAAATTCTGACGGCAAACGGACCTACCAATACTGGCCTTTCTCCATAAGTGACTTATATAACTGGAAAGCTCAAAACCCCTCTTTCTCTGAAAAACCCCAAGGCCTTATTGATCTTTTGGAATCTATCCTGTTTACTCACAACCCCACCTGAGATGATTGTCAGCAGCTGTTGCGGGTGCTTTTCACCACGGAGGAGCGAGAACGAATCCTGTCGGAGGCAGGGAAAAACGTGTTAGGAATGGATGGAAGGCCCACCAGGCAGCCCCACCTGATCGAGGAGGGGTTCCCTCTGTTGCGGCCGACCTGGGATTTCGAGTGCACTGAAGGGAGGGAGCGTCTCCGAGTATACCGCCAGACTCTGATGGCCGGCCTCTGGGCAGCCACCAGGAAACCAATAGATTTATACAAGGCAGGAGCCAGATAAAAGCCCGGCAGCCCTTTTAGAGAGGATAATGGAGGTTTTTAGGCAGTATACGTCCATGGACCCACAGGCTGAGGAATCCCACACAGCGGTTTTGCTAGCTTTTGTTAATCAGGCAGCTCCAGATATCAGGAGAAAGTTACAGAAAGTAGAGAGGGTAAGGGAATTGTTGATACAGGATCTGGTGAAAGTAGCTGAGAAAGTGTTTAACAATAGGGAGACTCCTGAGGAGAGAGAGGAACGGGTTAAAAGGGAAGAAAGGGAACTTGCTGAGTGTATCAGGAAAGAAGAAAGAGAGGGAATACAGGGCTGAAGAAAACCGGAGGAATCAGAAGGAGCTAGCTCAAATCCTCTTCGCGGGGGCGAGAACAGGGCCTGACTCCCAGAGGGTAGAGACACCCGGTCAGGAGGAAAGGAAAAACCAGCCAGGCCGGCCCTAAAGAGAGACCAATGCGTGTACTGCAAAGAGCAGGGACACTGGAAGCATGAGTGCCCCAGAAGAGACCTGAAGAGAAAGACTGTAAGAAAGGAGGAATCTCCCGCGGGGGCCCGCGTCCTATATGCGGGAGAAGACAGTGACTAGGGGGGTCAAGGCTCGGCCCCCCTCCCCGAGTCCTGGGTAACTATCAACGTGGAGGGGAAACCAGTTGGCTTCGTGGTGGATACCTGAGATTTGCAGACTCCTGGCAGTGGTCCACTTGCCCCGCGCGGTATCCATAGTACATGTCCCAGGACACCAGAAAGGAGAGGATGCCCGGGCTGGAGGGAACCATGCTGATGATGCAGCAGCCTGTGAGGCCGCTGCAGAAGATTACAGGACCTCTGTGCTGACTGTGGGATTGCCACCGCCGGGGATGGGAATGCTCCACCAAGCCCCACATATTCCCCCTCTGATTTACACTGGGTGCAAGATAATACCACCCGTCCTGTTGGCGAAAACGGATGGTATCGAGACCACGACGACAGCCTGTTGCTCCCTGCCGACCTGGGCAAACACCTCTGCACCCATTTGCATCAAACCACCCGTTTGGGAGAGAAAAAGACTTTGACACTTCTACAAAGAGCACAGCTGCGGTTTCCCCAGCAGAAGAAAACCATCCAAGATAGAGTCCGCACCTACAAGGCCTGTCAGATGATGAGACCAGGAAAAGGACAGCACACGGGTGTAACATATCGGTGGAGGGGGAAAGGACAGGACATTATCGGGAGATAGATTTCACTGAGGTAAGGCCAGGCAGGCATGGGTATCGATACCTGCTAGTTCTGGTTGATACGTTTTCCGGGTGGAGAGAAGCTTACCCCACTAAAAAGGAGACAGCAATAATAGTAGCTAAAAAACTCCTAGAAGAGACTATACCTAGGTTTGGGCTGCCGGCATCTGTCGGCTCAGATAATGGACCTGCATTTGTGAGCAAAATTGTACAGGGACTGGCCTCAGCCCTGGGGACCAAATGGAAGTTGCATTGCGAGTACAGTCCCCAGAGCTCAGGGCAAATTCTCCAACAGAAGAAAACCATCCAAGATATGGTCCACACCTACAAGGCCTGTCAGATGATGAGACCGGGAAAAGGACAGCACACAGGTGTAAGATATTAGTGGGAGGGAAAGGACAGGACATCATTGGGAGATAGATTTTACTGAGGTAAAGCCAGGCAAATATGGGTAATGTTACTTGCTAGTTCTGGTTGACACTTTTTCTGGGTGGGTAGAAGCTTACCCCACTAAAAAGGAGACAGCAGTAATAGTAGCTAAAAAACTTCTAGAAGAGATTATACCTAGGTTTGGGCTGCTGGCATCTATCGGCTCAGATAATGGACCTGCATTTGTGAGTAAAATTGGACAGGGACTGGCCTCAGCCCTGGGGACCAAATGGAAGTTGCATTGCGAGTACAGTCCCCAGAGCTCAGGGCAAGTAGAAAGAATAAATCAGACCCTAAAAGAAACTTTGACAAAACTGGCAATAGAGACTGGCGGAGACTGGGTGACCCTCCTTCTCTTCACGCTCTTTCGGGCACACAATACCCCCTATAAATTAGGTTTAACCCCCTTTGAAATTATATATGAAAGCCCACCCCCCCCATTTGTCCGGTGTTTAAAGGATGATACTGAGACAACAATATCAGGCAGTATCTCAGAACAGAGAGGAAAATTCCTCTCCATGATTAAAGGACAGGGGGTAATGTTGAGACCCAACTCATGACAGGCCTCAAGGACTAAAGTGGGCCAGAGCTATCAAAGGACAGGGGGGAATGTTGAGACCTGACTCAGGACAGGCGTCAAGGACTAAAGTGGGAAAGAGCTACAATTACGGGAAAAACTGGGTCACTGCCCAGAAGGAACTGAGATCATCCTCCCCCCGACCTTGGGGCTCAGTCGGTCAGCATGTTCCCAGACTCCCAGATAACATGGAGAGTCCCCTAGGCAAGCCCGTGTGCACGAAAAATTAGCCAATTAATAAATGCCTAATAACCCCTACAACCAATCCACCCCTGCCAACTCCCTGTCTTTGTTCTAAACCTATAAATACCGCTGTAATTCAGGGCACAGGGCTCTTGCCCCACTCCCCTGCTTGGGATGTGGTGGGAGCCCTGATTTGAACCAGAAATAAATTCCCTTTTTGCTTTTGCATTGCCATGGATGTCTTGTTTTCTCACTTTTGGGGACTTGGACTGCGGGCACAACATTGATGTATGACAAAACCAATACAATATTATAAAGTAATTAGCCTCCGACTAAAATAAATTTAAATTAAAAAAAAAGAAACCTCAGCAAAATCTCACGGGGCTCTTGCCCCACTCCCCTGCGTGGGATGTGGCGGGAGCCCTGGTTCGAACCAGAAATAAATTCCGTTTTTGCTTTTGCATTGCCGTGGATATCTTGTTTTCTCAGTTTCGGGGATTCGGACTGCGGGCACAACAGCAATGAGACCCCAATAATCCCAGCACATTATTTTGTGGATATGAACAAAATGATCCTGATGTTTATATGGAGAGGCAAAAGACCCAGAATAGCAAAAACAAAATTTAACGAGAACAACGAAGGTGGAGGACCAAGACTATCCAACTTCAAGACTTACTGCAAAGCTACAGTGATCAAGATGGTGTAGTCTTCATGAAACCATATATAAACTGATCAGTGAAAGGGAACGCAGAATTCAGAAACAGACTCATGTAACTATAGTCAGCTGATCTTTCACAAAGATGTCAAGGCAACATAATGGCGCAAAGACGATATCTTCAAAATGTGGTTCTAGAACAACTGGACCTCCACACACAAAGAAATGGATCCAGACACAGACGTTATACCACGCATAAAAATCAACTCAAAATGAATTACAGACCTAAATGTAAAACGCAAAACTATAAAACTCCTAGAAGGTAACAGGGAAGAAAATCCAGATGGTCTTGGGTACAGTGACATCTTTTTGGATACAACACTAAAGACATGATCCTTGGAGGAAATAACTGACCATCATTAAAATTTAAAGCTTACGTTCTGCAAAGGACAGTGTCTGAAGATGTAGAAAATAAGCCACAGGCTGGAAGAAAACATTTGCAAAAGACACATCTAGTAAAGGACTGGTATCCAAACTATACGAAGAACTCGTAAAGCTCAACAAAAAGGAAACAAATAGCCCAATTTAAAAATGGGCAAAAAACCTTAACAGGCACCTCACCAAAGAAGATATACAGATGGCAAATAAGCACATGTCATCAGGAAAATGGAAATGCAAAAAATAATGAGATACCAGTGCACACCTATTAAAATGGCCAAAACCCGGGACACTAACGACATCGAAGGCTGGGATGTAAAGCAACAAGAATGCTCACTATTGTTGGTGGAAATGCAAAAATGGTACAGCCGTTTTGGTAGTTTCTCAAAAAACGAAACTATTCCTATCAACCCCAAACTTAGAAGCAACCACGATGCCCTTCACCTAATGGATAAACTTTGGTACAAACAAACAATGGAATACTATTCAGTGCTAAAAAGAAATGAACTCTCAAGACATGAAAAAACACGAAGGACCCTTAAATGCATATTACTAAGTGAAAGAAATGAGTCTGAAAGAGCTCTATACTGTATGATTTCAGCTATGTGACATTTTGGGAAAGGCAAAACTATGGAGATAATAAAAAGATCTGTGGTTTCCAGGGGTGGAGGTATGGTACAGTGATGACTAGGCAGGGTGCAGAGGATTCAAAGTCAGTGAAAACATTGTGTGTTATCATGATGGGTGCATGTCATTATAAATTTGTCCAAACATGTGGAATGTTTAACACCAAAAGTGAAAACCTATGACAAATTATGGACTCTGGGTTATTTTGATATGTCCATTCTTGGTAACAAGCATGTCATTTTGGTGAGTGATGCTGGTAATGGGACAGGCCATGCATGTGCGTGAGGAGGAGACACAAGGGGCATCTCTGTACCTTCCTCTCAGTTTTGTTGTGAACCTAAAACTAAATACTTTATCAAGGAAAGAAAAAGGTCCAAACTGAAAGCTGAAAAACATTTTTTTTAAAACTGAAGTATAGTTGATTTACAGTAGTGTACTAGTCTCAGGTAGACAACAGGTGATTCATTATTTTTATAGTTTTACTCCATTTAAAGTTATTGCACAATATTGGCTATAGTCCCTGTGCTGTACAATATACCCTGTAGCTTTTTTTTTTTTTGGTACATAGCAGTTTGTACCTCTTAATCCCCAAAGCTGCAAAACATCCTGAGTTACTGTTGTGATGAATTCTTGTCTTGATATCCACATTAACTTCTTTCTTTTCAATTGGTAAACATCCTTTCCTTGATACTATCATTATTATTTCTAGTGATAATATTATCAGACTTGAACTCTGGTCTTTTGATTTCCCAAAGAACTTAATCAAACACCTAAGGTAACTGTACTACCACAAGTCTGGCATTGCAGAGGTGCCAGCAAACTGTATATGATTTATCCCCTGTCTGAAGA
>SJYX01023204.1:0-15190 GCA_006410675.1 Oreotragus oreotragus
GTATGGATGTGAGAGTTGGACTGTGAAGAAGGCTGAGCGCCCAAGAATTGATGCTTTTGAATTGTGGTGTTGGAGAAGACTCTTGAGAGTCCCTTGGACTGCAAGGAGATCCAACCAGTCCATTCTAAAGGCAATCAGCCCTGGGATTTCTTTGGAAGGGATGATGCTAAAGCTGAAACTCCAGTACTTTGGCCACCTCATGCGAAGAGCTGACTCATTGGAAAAGACTGTGATGCTGGGAGGGATTGGGGACAGGAGGAGAAGGGGATGACAGAGGATGAGATGGCTGGATGGCATCACTGACTCAATGGACATGAGTCTGGGTGAACTCCGGGAGTTGGTGATGGACAGGAAGGCCTGTTGTGCTGCGATTCATGGGGTCGCAAAGAGTAGGACATGACTGAGTGACTGAACTGAATCCTTTTGATTATGTTCCTCTTAGCTAGAAAGTCAAAGCTCTGTTTTCATTTCCTTCTTCCTCTCCTTCGCTTTCCTTCCTCCTCTGAAGAGGATGGATGAACACAAGTTCAGCCCATGCTTATTAACCTCCCACATCCACGCACACCACCCCATGCCCACACACAGAGAAAATCCCCTGAATGATTTGTGAGCAACCTCACCAGTGTTTTAACAGCTACTCTGTGCTCCTCTAGCTTTCACTGAGGACCTGCCAGTCACCTGCCTTGTGACAGGACAGAGGGGACTCCATGTATCTCCAAGGCAAGCTGTTGGGAAGTTGTCTGGTGTTTCTTTTCTTTCTGGTTTGAAATAGAAATATCAGTTCATTTCTCTTTCAGTAAAATTAAGTCATGAGTATTTGAGGGTGTTCATTCCAAATAAAGACGATTCTCTTGATTGGGAGAGTCTTATTACCAACTCATGATGCCTCAGTCCGTAAGACATTAAAATTGTTAGCATCCATTACACCCTGTAGAGTGCAGAATTCTCTTTCCTGCAGCAACTTTTCCTGTAAGAAAAGAATTCTGTAATTTCCAACCAAATGGACTTGGAAGTTCCATCCTCCAGGCAAAGGTCTTGCCTTTCATCCTGAGTATGTGCTCAGATCTTGCTGAGTTCCCTGGACTCTACCACTGTTCCTCACCAGGGTTTCTATGGTCACCAAACAAACCAAAGACTGTGTCCCGTGATCTTATCCTCATCATGTCTTCTCTTCTGTACTTGCAGGTGGCCCTTTCAGCATGTGAAAGTGGTATGCATTCTAGAATCATTCGCTTGGGGAGGAAATGCTTTGTAGATGAGAAAGTTGGGGCTTTCTTGCTGGTTTTAGTGTAGAAATCAAACTGAATCCAAATTGCTGCTGGGAATGAGTATAGTAGCCTCAGTGATAGAAATCACAAGTAAAGTAATATGACCAATTACTGTAGTCCCAGGAAGAAGCTGTATATGGTTAATAGTGTAGGTATGTGTCCAGGGGACTGGGTGTGTCTCTATGTGCAATGAATACTATGATTCTGTGTATGTGTGTGAATTTTTTTGTGTTATGACTTCCTTGATTATGTCAACCTAAACATCACTGTTACTATTGTCAACTTCCCCCAAAAAATGCCCATCACCTTTGCACCATGAATGAGTATGTATATAAAAATTAAAGTATACACATTCACTGTATGCATTGATTTTATACCAAGTGAACATCCTTTAACCTGGAAGACAAACCCCATCACTACCCAGGGAAATGTTTACAGGATTATTTTTAATTTTTATTTTTTTTTATTAGCTGTGCTGGGTCTGTGTTGCTGCATAGGTTTTTCTCTACTTGTGGAGAGTGAGGCCTACTCTCTAGTTGTGGTGTGTAGGCTTCTCACTGTGGCAGCTTCTTTGTTGCAGAGCATGGGTTCTACGGTTCTCGGGCTTCTGCAGTTTTTGGCATGTGGCCTCAGGAGATGCTGCTCCTGGGTTCTAGAGCACTGGCTCAGTAGTTATGGCACATGGGCTTTGTTGCCCTGCAGCATGTGAAATCTTCCTGGATCAGGGCTCAAGACTAAATCTCCTGCTTTGGCAGGTGGATTCTTAATGACTGAGCCACCAGGAAGTCCTCCTGGCTTCTAAATGAACAAAACTCCATTTTAGAATGCCCCTTATGGGGTCAGTCACAGCTTCATTTGATAGTAGATCCCACCTCTTAGTAGGTCTTATGGCAGTTTGATTGGTCATGATTCATCACTCTGCCACTTGCCTCATTCAAACTCTTTCCTCTTAGAGCTTCAAAATGAATCCTTCCCCTCACCTGAGACAGCTGGTACTGGGGGCCTCCTTCCTTCTGCTGGGAGCCCCTGGTGGTACGTATATGTAATGCCCAATTCTGAGAAAGGAGGAGCTTCCAGATGTAGATGGAGGAAGTTCACTCCAGCTTTGCCTCTTAAGCTTTGATGTGTCCATTCAGTCCTGTTAACTCCATGCACCGTGTTGTACAGCGTGTCTCTAGAACTTTTTCTTCTTGCAACTAAAACTTTATAACCGTTGAACAGACACTCCCCATGCCAACCTCCTCCCAGCTCTTAGAATCACCCTTCTACTCTCTGCTTCTCTGAGTTTTCCTTTAGATACTTCAGTTAAATGAAATCATGCAATATTTGTCCTTCTGTAAATAGCTTATTTCACTCTAACTGATGTCATCCAGCTTCATTCATACTGCTGCCAATGACAGGATTTCATTCTTTTTTAAAGATGGTATCACATTCCGCTCTACGTATACACCACATTTTCTTTATTGATTCATCTGCTTCTGGACTCTGGGCAGTTTCTCTGTCTTGGCTGTTGTGTACAACGTGGCCACGGACATGAGACTGTAGATACCTCCTGGACATTATAGTTTTACTCCCTTTGGACATAAACTCTAATGAGGCATTCCTGGATCTTATGATGGTTTTCTTAATAATTTTTCCAGGGACTCCCAAACTGCTTTCCATAATGGCTATGCCATTTTACGTTCCTACCAACAGGGTGCAAAAGTTCCACTTCTCATCCTCACCAACAACTGATCTTCTTCTTTTTTTTTTTTTATAATACACATCCAGAAAGGTGATATCTCCTTTGAACTTGGTTTCCATTTCACTGATAGTGATGTTCAGCACTTTTCCTATATATTGATCTCTTGTATGTCTTCTGTGATGAAATGTCTGTTGAGCTTTTTACCCATTTTTTAAAACTCAGTTATTTCCCTGCTGTTGTTTTGAAGTTGAGTTATAGTAGTTTCTTCTATATTCTGGATATTGGCCTCTTATTCAGATGCAAAATTTGCAAACAATCCTCTCATTCTATAGGTTGCCTTTTTATTCTACTAGTTGTTAAGGAGACCATCCTTTTTTCATTTGGCAATTTTAGAACCCTGGCAAAAATTATTTGGCCGCACATGTGTGAATTTATTTGAGATTCCCTTCTTATGGTTCATTGGTCTCTCTGCTGTTTTGTTGCCAGTAAGACACTGTTTTGACTGCTATGGCATTATTACGTGCTTTGAATTCAGGAAGCCTGAAGCCACCATTGTTGTTCTTTACTCTCAAGATTGTTTTTTCTCTTTGGATTTCTTTTGAGTTCCAGAAGCATTATATTTTCAATTTTTTTTTCCACGTCTATAAAAACGACATGGGACTTTGTGAGTGGTTACAAATATATATATATTATATATATATACACATCACTTTTAGTAGTATAAGAAGGTCAACAACACTAAATATTTCTGTCTGTGAATATGGCAAAAGTGAAAGTTAGTCACACAGTCATGTCCAACTCTTTGCTATCCTATGGACTGTAGCCTGCCCAGCTCCTCTGTCCAAGAGACTGAAGCGCCTATGATAGCTCTCAGGTCCACTCTGAAACAGCTGATAAAAAATGCCCAGAGGGACCCAGGTGAGAAGGGACAGATTGCTATCAGTGTGGAAAGGGGGGACACCTCAAGCAGGATTATTCTCAGGCATCTAATCTACCCCCAGCTTCATGCAGTCTGCAAAGGACCACAGAGGAGAAGAGACTGTCCTCAGAGTCCTAGGCCCCCAGGGCCCAGACTCACCAGACAATCAGGACTGAAGGTGCTCAGGGGGTCCCACACAAGCTCCCATCCTAACCACACCTGAGGAACCCCAGGTTTTAATAATTGGGGGACCAACCAGTACGTTACCTTTTGGACACTGGGTCAACTTACTCTATGCTTACTGAAGCCCCTGGTCCACTGTCTCCCAGATCAGCTTCCATGATGGGACTCTCTGGATGAGCCAAATGCTGTTATTTCAGTCATCCTTTAAGCTGCAACTGGGACTCTGTGCTGTTTTCTCACGAGTTTTTGATCATGCTGGAGTCTCCCTCACCCTTCTCAGGAGGGGTATACTGAGGTTCAGGCCTCTGTTCTCATGAAAATGGAGCTACACTTTCTCTCCCATTAATTAAACAAAATGTAAATCCTAGAGCATAGGGTGATGGAAAAACTGTGGGTCAAGCACAAAATGCTATCCCTGTCATTATCAAGCTCAAAGACCCTCACCTATTTCCACATCAAAAGCAGTATCCTCTAAAACTTGAGGTTAAGAAAAGGTTAAAAGCTATCATTGAGAATTTAAAGAAGCAGGGGCTATTAATTCCTTGTAACAGTCCATGCAACACTCCTATTTTGCGTGTAAAAAAGTCAAATGATAAACAGAGACTAGTTCAAGATTTACAAATAACAAATGAGACTGTGGTTCCTTTACATCCCGTGGGCCCTACTCCTTAAATGCTACTGTCTGAAATTCCTAAATGAGCCAAAAATTTTTCAGGCATTGACTTAAAGGATGCTTTCTTTTCTACAAAGGACAAGGGCCATAGGCCCCGAGACAAGTAAGCCTGTAGTAAATCATCCCCTACCTATGACTTTAAGACAACTGAGAGGATCTGATGGCATCACAGGCTACTGCCACATTGGGATTCTGTATTATGGGAACTTTCCAAGTCTTTCTATAAACAACTTTTAACTGAAACTCAAAAAACCCAAACCAACAACCTGGTTTCGTGTTCAGATACTCAAAAGGAGTTTAAGGCTTTTCAAACTCTCTCCTGCAAGCTCCCACTTTGAGCTTGCCCACAGGATCGGAATTTAATCTGTTACTGAAAGGAAAGGTATGGCCTTGATAGTGACAATACAACTCCAAGGGCCTCACCAACCACCTGTAGCTTATCAAAATAAAAGAATATAAGAGTGATTGCTGCTCTTCCTTTATAAGTGCTTAAAGCTCATAAGTTTACTAGTGGGTGAAACTTACTATACCGACTCCTCATGATGTGAGTGGAATCTTAAACTCTAAAGTTAATACATGGTTGACAGACACTTGGCATCTTAAATATCAGTCAATGCTGTTGGAAGGACCAATAACTAAGCTTAAAGTTTGTAGAAACCTAAATCTTGCCACTTTCCTTCTTATGAAGGAAAATGAAACATCCAGTCAGGATTGTTCCCAATTTTTAACTCTAAACTATGCAGCTTGGGAAGATTTAATGGATAACCCATTAGACAATTCCGACATGGAGATATTTACAGATGGCTGCTATCTTGTTCAGGATGGGAAGTGGAAAGCAGATTACAACATGGAGATGGCTGAACAGGTTTTAGGAGCAAATTCTTCTCCCCCCAGGAACAAGTGCTGGCACAAAAGAGATGAGAGTAAAGTAGCCCAGGATAATGAGCTGGCTTACTGCAAGTCAGAAAAGTGACACTTTACAAACCCTCTTCACTACAGACATCTTTCCTTTGATCTGGACAGGTTCGTTGAACAGAAAAAGCCATAATATGCTGAGGAAGAATTAGAAAGATATGAGAAAAGAGGAGCAAAGATGACTGATGGATGGTTACACTCCAAGGGTGGACAATTAATAATTCCTGAAAATGTTTAATGAAAAATTATTAAAGGCTTACACCAGAGTTTTTCTAAAACCTTGGAGTTAACTGACTATGTGACTCAACTTTGACCTTTCCAGCAAACATTGGAGAATTCTGGAAGGTGACTCTTGACCCAGCGTCTGAGCCAGGAACCGAGGTTTTGCTAAAGACACTGGGATCTGGGGGGCAATCTCGAGCCCCTCTGGAAAGGTCCTTATCAGGTTATTCTTTCTTCTCCCACAGCTGTCAAGGTGCCAAGAACTGATTCGTGGGTGCATCCTGACCCCAGACTAAGTGATGTCATTTTTATGACTTCATTCTCTATGCTTTCAATTTCTGCTTTTCAGATGGGCCTGATAATCTATGTGGGCCTGCTTCTGCTGGCTGCAAAAATACTGAGTCTGCCATTTGACTCTCAACACAATGCCTTCCAGTCCTAGGCTCACTCCTATGCCACATTCCACAATCGGTCTAATTGCTGGGTCCACGGAGTGCTCCCCCTCCTCATCAGTGGCAGGCTTCACACGGTGGGAGTCTCCACTTCAGGGAAAGGACTTTCTCCAAGTCTGTGACTACCTGTGCCAACAACAATCATATGTGATGCCTCTTCTTAATCTGATGACATTTAATAATCCCAAAATGAACTGATGTAACATTTGGTACCTTAACTATGAGCATAATAGACATTTAACCTTGATTGATTATACGTTGTCTTGGTTTAATGATTGTTTTTCTGCACATAAGACGACAAATGGGTCTAGGTCCAGTGGATGTTTATCAAATATGGGGTGAGGTCATATGACTAACTTCTGAAAAGGAACACCTAATGTCTAGTGCCCCCATATGCTAGGAACAAATAGAGCCATCCCCAGAAGTTAGCCAGCAACTTAGTTATAATTACTGGAAACAATTGGGATTTTTGCTTCAAGAAACAATGTAATCATTCCTGTGTTTTCTAATCCCAATTCAGGTCCTCCTTTTGCCTGGCCAGACACTGATTGGGACTGGATCACTCAGTTATGCTGGCTTGCTCCAAATGGGACCTACTGGATATGTGACTGCTACCTATGGGCATGGCTTCCCCTGGCTGGATGGGGAGATGCACCCTAGGTCTGCCTGGTAGCCCAGTTGGTAAAGAATCTGCCTGCAGTGCAGGAGACCTGGGTTCCATCCCTGTGTCAGGAAGACCCCCTAGAGAAGGAAATGGCAAACCAATCCAGTATTCTTGCCTAGAAAATCCCATGGACAGAGGAGCCTGGTGAGCTACAGTCCTTGGGGTTGCAAGAGTCAGACATGAATTAGCAACTAAACCACCACAAGCTCCTTAGGTCTAGCTTTTACTCATGGCTTCATATTTTCAAAGCTTCCAGAGAAGTTCTGTGCACTAAATCTTATGTTGTGTGATTTTTGTCCTCAGAAAACTGAAACTCTTTAAGTCAATGGCCCCAAAAGGAAACGAAAAGGGACCAGCCCTCAGGCTTTTCATTTAAACTGGAGAGAATAACTTGTAGCAAATATCAATCGGATTAACCCCCAGTTTACAACAATTACCCTCTTTGAGAGGCCCCAGCTATAGAGGCGAGCCTCAAGTAACGATGTGTAAGACCCTTGTACACCAACCCTAACCTCCCCACCACCTCCTGGGGGTGGACAACTGATCAACATTGGACCAAGTGTGGAATCGTAAACAGAGAGACAGAAGCTGGTGAAGCTCTTTTTTAATAGCCAATGAATTTCCTCCAGCTCCCAAGGTATCTGGGGACCACTGCCCAAGCGGATTGCTGCTGCCTATAGGTCATGGAGGTGGAGATGGGGGAGAGGCTTGCGGCTGCTTTGAGGCCTGGACCTGGCTGGTGGGTGCCTATGCCATGGGCTCCAGAGCTCTGTGGGACACAGTCCTCAAGCTGTCCTGGGCCCCCATCTCACCTGTCAGCCCTGAGGCCTGAGGGCCTGGATAGTGCATAGAGAAGGCCTCTCTCTGACTGTCACCGCACTCTCACAAGGACAGCTCCCAGGTTGCCCGTTGGTGGAGCATGACCTCCAAGCCCTGAGCTAAAGGTCTCGCTAAAGGTCTTGCATTACTGACTGTGCACCCTCCCAACCCCATTACAATCTCCACCCATTTCTACTATTCCCGAGTCTCCATACTTCCCTAGATAAAAAAAAAGTGTAAGATTTAATTTTCTTATAAACAAAGTTAAGTTCTTCATGTCTAATGTATCCACTTGCTTTCTTTATTTGGAATGCTATAAATTCTTCTCCTCACAAAAATTAATTAAAAATTGTCATGTGTGGCAAGTATATTTTCAATTTATCACTATCTTTTTTTTTTAACTTTTTTACATTTGTATTTATTTTTGTCTGTGCTGGATCTTCATTGCCATGCTCAGCTTCTCTCTAGTTGTGGTGAGTGAGGGCTATTCTCTTGTTGTGGATCACAGGCTTCTGTACTTGCAACTCACAGACTCTGATGCCCTGGGTCAGTACTTGTGATGCACAGGCTTAGATGCTCACTGGCCTATGAGATCTTCCCACACCAGGGATCCACCCACGTCTCCAGCATTGGCAGGCAAATTCTTAACCACTGGGCCACAGAAGTCCCCATCACTGTCTTCCTATTGCAGTTACGTTTACTTATATCACAAAGACATTTTATTTTCAAAAATATCAGTAATTTAAATATTTTTGTTATTTGGGCTGTGAGAAAAGAAGAGGGGAAGGATATTATGACTAATATTCTTCTTAAGGGCTAAATATTCCTTTTGAAAATATTTTACTAAATAGGAAAATATCTATAGGTGTTTCAAGACAAACTTTTCTATTAAAACAATTTTGAATAGTTCTAAAAATGTATGTCAAAATGGACTGATTAATTTTTAGGATAATGATACAAATTTTCCCCCAGAAATAATATAGAGTAGACGTATCCTGGTACAATCATAAATTGAACTGAGTATTTTGTAAAATACAAGTGGTAATTTATGTCTCAAAAAGCGTAGAACGTTTTGGAAATGATAATGATGGTACATCACTGATAAAGTCATTTTAACAGATTTCATTTACATTGTGTCTATTCATCAGACAGATAATGAACTTGTAGTTGTTTGCTGAGGAAAAAAGGGGCATGTTCAATTACAGTTAAAGAACATTGAAGGATTAAATTTGTTATGTCCTGTTAATGATTTCAGTGGTGGAGAATTAACTGAGTTTCAGTACAGCTCCAATTTGCCAAGTAGATTTGTATTTCTTTGACCAAGCAACATATTGTTATTTTTTGAAATTTTTCCTATAGTTTATAAAAGTTGGTGAATATTTATAATAATTAAACAATAAATTATGTAAAAACAATGAAATAGGCCCAACTTAGAGAATATCACTCTGAAGTACACAGTACCTTGAGCATTCTAAATTCTGCTGACTGTAAACAGTGTGAGCTATTGTTGTTATGTTGAAACCATAAACTCCAGTGGGTTGGCCCCAGGAGGTGGGGACTTTGAGAGGTAATCAGGTCATGAGGGTGGAGTCCCTATGACATCGGCGTCTTTATCAAAAGAGGAGCAGAGCCAGTCCTTTCTCTCTTTCTGCCACGTGAAGATAAATGCTATGGCAAAACATAACCAACTAAGGGGGCACACACCGGAACCTGACCTTGCTGCATCCTCACATTCAACTCTCAACCTTTAGAACCATGAGAAATGAATAATTATTGTTTAAGCAACCTCATCCGAGGTATTCTGTCACTGCACCCTGAACTGACTGAAGCAACTCATTATGGATTTTGAAATGAAGATTTTTCCTTAGTTATCTAGTTAATAGAAAAGTACCACAGATCATCCCAAAAACATTGCATTGGACGGGATCAAATAGGCAAGGATAATCGATTCAAGACATTGTGATAAAGGTCAAGACTATTCGGAGGAGAAAGATTGAACTCAGCTCCCCTGAAACAAGTGATTGAGGGGGGCTCATAAACACTGAGTGAGCTAATGAGAAGATAATACATGTTCTCAGCCTCACTGCTGGCCGTGTGTGCTTACTCACAGGCACTACTGGAAATGAGGCTTCTGCCTTTCCACACAGACTGGGATAAAGCGACCCCATCTTTCTTCACTACTACGTTTAGGAAGGAGGCACCCAGGTTCTCAAGAAAAATATTCCTCATTGTAAAACGTTCACATATCATCAGGGTGGAGAAGAAATTAACACACATTTTAAAGTAGATGCTCAAAGAATAAGGAAGTCGAAGAAAATGTCTGGAATAAACTGGGAGATTGGGATTGATATTTACACATTATTATATACAAAGTAGAACTCTAACAAGGATCCACTATATAACACAGGGAACTCTACCCACACTATGTGTGCTGTGCTTAGTCACTCAGTCATGTCCAGCTCTTTGCAACCCCATTGAATGTAGTCCACCAGGCTCCTGGGTCAATACTATAATAACCTATATGGGAGAAGAGTCTAAAAAGGAGTGTGTGTGTGTATATATATAACTGATTCACTTTCCTGTGCAGCAGACATGAATACAACATTGTAAAGTAACTATACTCCAATACAAATTAGTTTTTTTTAATGTTTGAAGATTAGACAAGCTGTAGGACTGTTAACGCCCTTTCAGTAAAGTCTTGTTTCTTGCTTATTAATACTTTATAAAAAGGCAAAAATAAACAAAAGAAAATCTGTTGATCTGATGAACATGCATTGCTGATCATTTTACACTGTGGTTTACTCATGAGGAACCTCTGAATTAATGAAGTAGTAAAAATAATCCCTCAGCATTCTCCATAAGACCTTTTCATTACTACATACTTTACAATTCTACATTTTAATAAGGAACAAATACAACAGTGACAACAAATCACAGCTTCTGGGTGTTTTGCTCTATGATAATTAGAGTATATATTATAATGACTATTCTTGTGATGGGAACCGTGTGAGGGATTAGATGTAACATTGGGTCATGCCAGATTTCCTCTATTAGCTTTGGAGCCCACTAAGACACCCAGACCCTGAACACATACAGATATGTGCTTACTCCTACTTGCAAGCATATTAGGGTAAAGTTGAAACAGCTTATTAAAATAATGTTTGTTGTCATTTTTCAGTCACTAAGTCATGTCCGACTCTTTGCGACTCCATGGACTGCAGCACGGCAGGCTTCCTAGTCCTTCACTGATTATGGTATTATGATCATAATTAAATCCATTAGTGAGTGCCTGGCATCACTTATTTCTCATTGAAAATAGTCTCTATATAATACAATTTGCTAGGTGTAAGACCAACCTAGACAGCATATTAAAAAGCAGAGACATTACTTTGCCAACAAATGTCCGTCTAGTCAAGGCTATGGCTTTTCCAGTGGTCATGTACAGATGTGAGAGTTGGACTACAAAGAAAGCTGAGCACTGAAGAATTGATGCTTTTGAACTGTGGTGTTGGAGAAGACTCTTGAGGGTCCCTTGGACTGCAAGGAGATCCAACCAGTCCATCCTAAAGGAGATCAGTCCTGAGTGTTCGTTGGAAGGACTGCTGTTGAAGCTGAAACTCCAATACTTTGGCCACCTGATGTGAAGAACTGACTCATTAGAAAAGACCCTGATGCTGGGAAAGATTGAGGGCAGCAGGAGAAGGGGATGACAGAGGATAAGATGATTGGATGGCATCAAGATGTGTATAAGAGACAGGGCCATAGGCCCCGAGACAAGTAAGCCTGTAGTAAATCATCCCCTACCTATGACTTTAAGACAACTGAGAGGATCTGATGGCATCACAGGCTACTGCCACATTGGGATTCTGTATTATGGGAACTTTCCAAGTCTTTCTATAAACAACTTTTAACTGAAACTCAAAAAACCCAAACCAACAACCTGGTTTCGTGTTCAGATACTCAAAAGGAGTTTAAGGCTTTTCAAACTCTCTCCTGCAAGCTCCCACTTTGAGCTTGCCCACAGGATCGGAATTTAATCTGTTACTGAAAGGAAAGGTATGGCCTTGATAGTGACAATACAACTCCAAGGGCCTCACCAACCACCTGTAGCTTATCAAAATAAAAGAATATAAGAGTGATTGCTGCTCTTCCTTTATAAGTGCTTAAAGCTCATAAGTTTACTAGTGGGTGAAACTTACTATACCGACTCCTCATGATGTGAGTGGAATCTTAAACTCTAAAGTTAATACATGGTTGACAGACACTTGGCATCTTAAATATCAGTCAATGCTGTTGGAAGGACCAATAACTAAGCTTAAAGTTTGTAGAAACCTAAATCTTGCCACTTTCCTTCTTATGAAGGAAAATGAAACATCCAGTCAGGATTGTTCCCAATTTTTAACTCTAAACTATGCAGCTTGGGAAGATTTAATGGATAACCCATTAGACAATTCCGACATGGAGATATTTACAGATGGCTGCTATCTTGTTCAGGATGGGAAGTGGAAAGCAGATTACAACATGGAGATGGCTGAACAGGTTTTAGGAGCAAATTCTTCTCCCCCCAGGAACAAGTGCTGGCACAAAAGAGATGAGAGTAAAGTAGCCCAGGATAATGAGCTGGCTTACTGCAAGTCAGAAAAGTGACACTTTACAAACCCTCTTCACTACAGACATCTTTCCTTTGATCTGGACAGGTTCGTTGAACAGAAAAAGCCATAATATGCTGAGGAAGAATTAGAAAGATATGAGAAAAGAGGAGCAAAGATGACTGATGGATGGTTACACTCCAAGGGTGGACAATTAATAATTCCTGAAAATGTTTAATGAAAAATTATTAAAGGCTTACACCAGAGTTTTTCTAAAACCTTGGAGTTAACTGACTATGTGACTCAACTTTGACCTTTCCAGCAAACATTGGAGAATTCTGGAAGGTGACTCTTGACCCAGCGTCTGAGCCAGGAACCGAGGTTTTGCTAAAGACACTGGGATCTGGGGGGCAATCTCGAGCCCCTCTGGAAAGGTCCTTATCAGGTTATTCTTTCTTCTCCCACAGCTGTCAAGGTGCCAAGAACTGATTCGTGGGTGCATCCTGACCCCAGACTAAGTGATGTCATTTTTATGACTTCATTCTCTATGCTTTCAATTTCTGCTTTTCAGATGGGCCTGATAATCTATGTGGGCCTGCTTCTGCTGGCTGCAAAAATACTGAGTCTGCCATTTGACTCTCAACACAATGCCTTCCAGTCCTAGGCTCACTCCTATGCCACATTCCACAATCGGTCTAATTGCTGGGTCCACGGAGTGCTCCCCCTCCTCATCAGTGGCAGGCTTCACACGGTGGGAGTCTCCACTTCAGGGAAAGGACTTTCTCCAAGTCTGTGACTACCTGTGCCAACAACAATCATATGTGATGCCTCTTCTTAATCTGATGACATTTAATAATCCCAAAATGAACTGATGTAACATTTGGTACCTTAACTATGAGCATAATAGACATTTAACCTTGATTGATTATACGTTGTCTTGGTTTAATGATTGTTTTTCTGCACATAAGACGACAAATGGGTCTAGGTCCAGTGGATGTTTATCAAATATGGGGTGAGGTCATATGACTAACTTCTGAAAAGGAACACCTAATGTCTAGTGCCCCCATATGCTAGGAACAAATAGAGCCATCCCCAGAAGTTAGCCAGCAACTTAGTTATAATTACTGGAAACAATTGGGATTTTTGCTTCAAGAAACAATGTAATCATTCCTGTGTTTTCTAATCCCAATTCAGGTCCTCCTTTTGCCTGGCCAGACACTGATTGGGACTGGATCACTCAGTTATGCTGGCTTGCTCCAAATGGGACCTACTGGATATGTGACTGCTACCTATGGGCATGGCTTCCCCTGGCTGGATGGGGAGATGCACCCTAGGTCTGCCTGGTAGCCCAGTTGGTAAAGAATCTGCCTGCAGTGCAGGAGACCTGGGTTCCATCCCTGTGTCAGGAAGACCCCCTAGAGAAGGAAATGGCAAACCAATCCAGTATTCTTGCCTAGAAAATCCCATGGACAGAGGAGCCTGGTGAGCTACAGTCCTTGGGGTTGCAAGAGTCAGACATGAATTAGCAACTAAACCACCACAAGCTCCTTAGGTCTAGCTTTTACTCATGGCTTCATATTTTCAAAGCTTCCAGAGAAGTTCTGTGCACTAAATCTTATGTTGTGTGATTTTTGTCCTCAGAAAACTGAAACTCTTTAAGTCAATGGCCCCAAAAGGAAACGAAAAGGGACCAGCCCTCAGGCTTTTCATTTAAACTGGAGAGAATAACTTGTAGCAAATATCAATCGGATTAACCCCCAGTTTACAACAATTACCCTCTTTGAGAGGCCCCAGCTATAGAGGCGAGCCTCAAGTAACGATGTGTAAGACCCTTGTACACCAACCCTAACCTCCCCACCACCTCCTGGGGGTGGACAACTGATCAACATTGGACCAAGTGTGGAATCGTAAACAGAGAGACAGAAGCTGGTGAAGCTCTTTTTTAATAGCCAATGAATTTCCTCCAGCTCCCAAGGTATCTGGGGACCACTGCCCAAGCGGATTGCTGCTGCCTATAGGTCATGGAGGTGGAGATGGGGGAGAGGCTTGCGGCTGCTTTGAGGCCTGGACCTGGCTGGTGGGTGCCTATGCCATGGGCTCCAGAGCTCTGTGGGACACAGTCCTCAAGCTGTCCTGGGCCCCCATCTCACCTGTCAGCCCTGAGGCCTGAGGGCCTGGATAGTGCATAGAGAAGGCCTCTCTCTGACTGTCACCGCACTCTCACAAGGACAGCTCCCAGGTTGCCCGTTGGTGGAGCATGACCTCCAAGCCCTGAGCTAAAGGTCTCGCTAAAGGTCTTGCATTACTGACTGTGCACCCTCCCAACCCCATTACAATCTCCACCCATTTCTACTATTCCCGAGTCTCCATACTTCCCTAGATAAAAAAAAAGTGTAAGATTTAATTTTCTTATAAACAAAGTTAAGTTCTTCATGTCTAATGTATCCACTTGCTTTCTTTATTTGGAATGCTATAAATTCTTCTCCTCACAAAAATTAATTAAAAATTGTCATGTGTGGCAAGTATATTTTCAATTTATCACTATCTTTTTTTTTTAACTTTTTTACATTTGTATTTATTTTTGTCTGTGCTGGATCTTCATTGCCATGCTCAGCTTCTCTCTAGTTGTGGTGAGTGAGGGCTATTCTCTTGTTGTGGATCACAGGCTTCTGTACTTGCAACTCACAGACTCTGATGCCCTGGGTCAGTACTTGTGATGCACAGGCTTAGATGCTCACTGGCCTATGAGATCTTCCCACACCAGGGATCCACCCACGTCTCCAGCATTGGCAGGCAAATTCT
>SJYX01023205.1:22358-65766 GCA_006410675.1 Oreotragus oreotragus
GTCTTAATCTTCATTCTTAATCATTATTCTTCATGGTCAGAACCTGGAACTTGCTGTCAAAAGAGAGTGGGGACTTCTACTTTTCACCAAGAGGGAGTAATAGGGACTAGACTTACCTCCTCATCTGAAATATCTGCAATACCAGGCAGAATATATGAAATAAAAGTTTTGAAGACATAGCACATCAGGTAGCTCAGAACAGTGATCTCTGAGAAAAGGAAAAAATAATTGTACCAATTTACTGCTTGTAGAAATTTTCCAGTTTTCAGTAGAAGGAGCAGGAATCTTTCCTCCTTAGTTTCCCTGAAATGAGCAGATTAAACTGGGATTCCAGCAAAGGCAAGGTGGCTAGAATTTACATCTGTACACAGAGAGAGTTTCAGGAGATATTCAGTGGGACCCCACTGATTTTTCTGCTGATTACTGATCTGTACATACATGTGTTATAATTGTCAGAAGCAAGGAATGTACACACAAATGAAGCAGAATGAATGATATATGGGGTTTACACAGGTCTGGGAGTAGTTAATATTTTTACCAGCCATAGTCAAAAGCCTCATAATTAATGGGACATTGGATAAATTACTCATAAGGGATTCCCTCATTGGTGGAGTAAAATTGGTATGGGATCAAAGGTAACTCTGTTCTTGCTCAACAAAACTGAAAAGCAGACATCAAAGGAATCAATGTGGTTCAAAAAGGAGGAGCTCAGGAGAGTAACTGAATTATTTATGTGTTCAAAGGCTTACCACTGAGCTGGGTATTCACAAATCTGATCCTAATCACCATATTAAATCTATCAGAACTGAACCAAGAACTGGACCACTGTACTTCTCACAGGGGCTGGGGAGGCATACATGCAGAATATTTTTCAATAGCACTGTAAAGGCTTTGAAAACAGTACTCTCATTGAAACCATAACCCATGGAGGACTGGTTTGGATTTCTGGCCTGAACTCATCTCTGTTGAATTGACTACTAAAACAAAAATATCAATAATCTCCAGAGTACTGAACAAGACCAGGATATATTCAAAATCATGTGGCATAAAAATAACTCAGAAAATCTCAACCTGTATCAACAGGTGCAAATGACAAGATGATACATACATTGGAATTATCTGACAAAGACTCCAAGGTAGCTATTATAATAATTTTCCAACAAATAAAGGTGGACACTCTTAAAATAAATGCAAATATAGACTGTCAAAGTAAATAAATAAAAAATATAAAACAGAAGCAAATGGAAATTTTAGAACTGAAAATACAGTAAACGAAATAAGAAACTCTCTGCAGAGGCTTAATAGCACAATGGAAATGGCAGATGAAGTGTCAGTGACTATGAAAACAGATCAAGAGAAACTATCAAATCTGAACAAGAGATCAAAAAGCCTGAATAACATTTTAAAAGATTCTCAAGGATCTGAGGGTCAGTACCAAAATGTTTAACATCTGTGTCATCAGAGTCTCAGAGGGAGAGCAGGAGAAATGCAGTGCAGAAAGAATATGTAAAGAAATAATGCCTGAAACTTACCACACTTGATGAAAGATGTAATCCTGCAAATTCAAGAAATTCAGAAAACTCCAAACAGTATAAACACAAAGAAATCTACATTGCACACATCATAATCAATCTGCTGGAAACTTAAAGAAATAAAAAAAATCTTCAAAGCAGCCAGGGAAAAATGATGTATTATTTATAGGAGAATTACAATTCAAATAGAACTGCCAGAACTTACATAGAACTGGGGAAACAGACTCTTGGAGGGCACAAATGGAATGTTGTGCACACCAGGACCCAGGAGAAAGGAGCAGTGACCCCACAAGAGACTGAGCCAGACTTGCCCATGAGTATCCAGAAGTCTCTGGGGGAGGCGTGGGTCGACGGTTGCCTGCTGCAGGGTCGGGGGCACTGAGTGCCTGCATGGGACCTTTTGAAGGAGGTCGAGGTTATCTTCATTACCTCCACCATGTTGTTTGGTCGAACAACAGGGCGGGAACACAGCCCCACCCATCAACAGAAAATTGGATTATAGATTTACTGAGTATGGCCCCGCCCATCAGAATAAGACCCAGTTTTCCCTCAGTCATTCTCTCCCATAAGGAAGCTTCCTTAAGCCTCTTATCCTTCTCCATCAAAGGGCAAACAAACTGAAAACCACAATCACAGAAAACTAACCAAACTGATTACATGGACCACAACCTTGTCTAACTCAATGAAACTATGAGCCAGGATGTGTAGGGCCACCCAAGATGGACGGGTCATGGTGGAGAGTTCTGACAAAACACTGTCCACTGGAGAAGGGAAAGGCAAACCACTTCAGTATTCTTGCCTTGAGAACCCCACAAAAAGCATGAAAAACTCATGAAATAGCATGAAAAGGCAAAAAGATAGTATACTGAAAGATGAACTCCCCAGGTTGGTAGGTGCCCAATATACTATTGGAGATCAGCGGAGAAATAACTCCAGAAAGAATGAAGAGACTGAGCCAAAGCAAAAACAGCACCCAGTTGTGGATGTGACTGGTGATGGAATTAAAGTCCAATGCTGGAAAGAGCAATATTGCATAAGAATCTATAACGTTAGTTCCATGAATCAAGGCAAATCGGAAGTGGTCAAACAGGAGATGGCAAGAATGAACATAGACATTTTAGGAATCAGTGAACTAAAATGGACAGGAATGGGTGAATTCAACTCAGATGACCATTATATCTACTGCTGTGGGCAAGAATCCCTTAGAAGAAATGGAATAGCCATTATAGTCAACAAAAGTCTGAAATGCAGTACTTGGATGCAATCTCAAAAACGACAGAGTGATCTCTGTTTGTTTCCAAGGCAAGCTATTCAGTATCACAGTAATCCAAGCCTATGCCCCAACCACTAATGCTGAAGAAGCTGAAGTTGAATGGTTCAGTGAAGATCTACAAGATCTTCTAGAACTAACACCCAAAAAAGATATCCTTTTCATTATAGAGGACTGGAATGCAAAAGTAGGAAGTCNTATCATCATTAATGAATGATAGTTCTCTTGCCCACATTTGGTGTTGTCAGTGTTTTGGATTTGGCCACTCAAATGATGTGTAGGGGCATGTCCTGTTGTTTTAATTTCCATTTCCCAAATGACTTGTCTGACTTTTTAACTACAAATATTCAAATAGATATGAAGTAGTATCTCCTTTGGTTTGAATTTGCTTTTTCCTAAAAATTATTGATTCCTGAACTTTTTCATGTGTTTTTTGGCCAACTGAATGTCAACTTTAGTGAAAGGCTTATTCAGATTTTTATGCTGATATTTTTTTGTGCTATTTATACTTTTGAGTTCTAAAATATCCTTATATATTCTGCATATAAGTTCTTTATAGAATATATGATTGCAAATATTTTCTTCTAGTATATAGCTTACCCTTTCACTTTATTGAAGGGGTTTTTTGAAAAACAAAACTTTTAATTTTGAGGAAGTCCATATTTCCATTTTTAAATTTTATTTCTTATCATGTTTATGGAATACCTAAGAAATATTTGAAAGTGTTAGTCACTCAGGCATGTCCAATTCCTTGTGACCCATGGACTGTAGCCTGCCATATTCCCCTGTCCATGGAATTCTCCAGGCAAAAATTCTGGAGTGGATAGCCATTCCTTTCTCCATGGATCTTCCTGATCCAGAGATCATATCTGGGTCTCCTGCATGGCAGCCAGATTCTTTACACTCTGAGACAGCAGGGAAGCTGACACACTAAGTCTAATTCAGGAAGACTCAATCCTAATCTTGAAGACTCTAAGGAAGAGTTTTATAGTTTTATCACTTATATTTAGGTATATGCTTTATTCTGAGTTAAACCTTTTGTACAGTATGAAGTAAGAATCTAGATTTATTGTTTCGAATTGGATATCCCATTGTCTTCTGGTGATTTGTTTAAAAGACTATCCACTCCTCACTGTATTTTTAGCATTTTTGCATTTTTATTGAAAAGCAAAAGATCATATATGAAATAATTAAGTTCAGAATTCTCAGTTCTGTTTCGCAAATCCATATGTTTTCCTTTATGTCTTCCCAACCTTGTTCATAGAAGTTTTCACTTTATTTTTATCAGTTCTGACTATATTTTCCTTAAAATTGTTTTGCTGTTTTTCAGCATAGAATTGTACACTAATTAAATTTATTCCTAAGTATTTTATTTTAAATACTAGTATAAATTTTAGGGGGGGGTTCTTTCTATTAAAAGTATATATTAATCCTTTAACTTGAAACTGGTGGAACTCATAGTTGTGTGCATGTGTGTCCACGTACTACATAAGTATATATACCCTATTCTTTTCAGCATACAAGCTTATGTTGTCTGTTAGAAAAGTCAGGTTTAATGCTTTCTTTTCAATCTATCCAGATTTTATTTCTCTCTCTTGCCTAAACCCCAGCTAAATCTCAAGTAAGATGTTGACTGGAAGTGCTGTGCTAAGTGGGCAGAAAGAATATTGCTGAAGATGCTAAGAGAAAAGCACTTAGTCTTTCACCAGGATTGTCGGAGGTGTGCTTAACTTGGTGGTCAGTCTGTGATTGGTCAGAAGCCGTGCTTAAAACTTAAGCCATAAGACTCTAAGCCTTTGGATTAGATCTGTCTGTAGCTTTGGAATACTTTCATTGTAGAGGATATTAAAAGTCAGTCCCATATACAGCCAGAGCCAGTTGCTTACAGATTTCTCTGGTGTCTCCTGAGCAAGCATAGCCCTGCACATGTGCACAGACTTCTGGACAAGAGGGTTGAAGTTTGATATTAGAAAAACCCTGGATGACTGAATCTATTATCTATTCCCAGCTTTCTTCATCAGATTTCTAGACAGTCTGCAATTTCTCTTGCCCCAACCCTTGCATCATAGTGATATTAGCCCTTCCAAATCATTTGCCACAGTGATTTCTACAACCTATCTTTGAAATGGATTTTTCCATGCTCTGCTCTACATAATGTCAAATATGTCAGGTGGATCCATAAATACAGTTTCTTGGACATAGTCCTGGTGTTGAGTATAATGTGAAATTCCGACCCTCACAGCCACAGAATAGGATCTCATTGCACTGGCATTTCAACTGGATGCAGGAAGGCATAGCTATTTTTCATGTCCTTTTTTTCTTGCTTATTATAGTGGATTTGCTGCATCATAGAGTCAGTTATAGGGCGATGATGGAAACTGGCAATACCACCCAGAACATAAACTCCCAACTAGTTACTGGAGGCTAGAAAGAATCAGCCCCTGGTTTACATGTCAAAGACTCCAAATGCTTTTACTGAGAATCAGTGCATTTTATTGAAAACAAATTTTTTTTCAACTTGTATTCTCTCTAATCAATTTCCAGAGATTTTAAATGGCTGTTTTTTTTATTATTTTATTCACTTTTATTGTTGCTTTACCCTAGAGAGAATTTCTCAACCTCCTTACACAAATATATCAGAAGGTCACCTATACATTACTTTTTAATTGTAAAAGTGGTATTTTAGGAAAATATCCTTATAAGCACCAATGCAGAACAAATAGGCTATCTACAAAACACTTATTTGAAACTAAACTGGTGGAAGAAAACAGAGTAAATGTAAAATTATTTTAGCTTCCCTGAGCAACCAGGGAAGCCCCTATGTTTAATGAAAGTCTCGTATTCTTCAGTTCATTATTAAAGTTTAAAGAGAACACACAGATATTTTACAACATACAAGGACTTAGAGCATCTCATAAAATAATTTGTAAAGACAAGCTCTAACAAGAGATGAATTATAATAATATTTTCTAGACTATCCATTTGAGAATGGCTAGATAAATAAGACACAAAAGTAATACAGATTACTGCTTGTCTTAGGGATTTATATATCAGCATCACAAATCCTATTCTGTGAAATATTTAATATTTTTCTCTAAATTTTTTTCCCATTTTGCTTGCATATATGTTGTCCCTAAATGCTTGCTGTTACTCACACATTCTATTATCTTTCTATAATGAATTAAAATGTAGGATATATCCAATTTCTTTGACTTATGTACTAAACATTGCCTACACAGGACTATCAACTAGGGTATAAATTTTATTGGAAATTTGGGAGATAATAGTGAAATAGGTTTCATTAAAGCACAGTAGAGAAGTGAAAATATAATGAAAGAAAGTAATATAATTAACTGTCTTTGATACAAGTAATTGCACAAAATAAGAAATACATGAGAAATGAAAAGCCAGGAATGTATAACAAAAACAGAAATGACCAATGGAAGCCGTATTTATTTCAATTAATTTATTTTAATTGAAGGTTAATTATTTTACAAATAACATCACAAAAAACGGTATGTAACTGTACTTAGTCGGTACCCACATGTACACAAGGGGTTCCTGAATCACCCTCCCACCTCCCTCCCAGTCACATCCTTCAGGGTCATTCCAGTGCACCAGCCCTGAGCATCCTGTCTCATGCATCAAACCTGGAACTGCTATTATTTTCTCCACATTGTTCTCCATAGTGGCTGTACTAGTTTACATTCCCACCAACAGTGTAAGAAGGTTCCCTTTTCTTCACACTCTCTTTTCCTTCAGGGTCATTCCAGTGCACCAGCCCTGAGCATCCTGTCTCATGCATCAAACCTGGAACTGCTATTATTTTCTCCACATTGTTCTCCATAGTGGCTGTACTAGTTTACATTCCCACCAACAGTGTAAGAAGGTTCCCTTTTCTTCACACTCTCTTCAGCATTTATTGTTTGTAGACTTTTGGATAGTAGCCATTCTGACTGGTGTGAGATGGTACCTCATTGTGGTTTTTATTTGCATTTTTCTGATAATGAATGATGTTGAGCATCTTTTCATGTGTTTGTTAGCCATCTGTGTGTTTTCTTTGAGAAATTTCTGTTTAGTTCTTTGGCCCATTTTTTTGATTGGGTCATTTATTTTTCCTGAATTGAGCTGCAGGAGCTGCTTGTATATTTTTTAGATTAATTCTTTGTCAGTTCCTTTCTTTGCTATTATTTTCTTGCATTCTGAAGGCTGTCTTTTCACTTTGCTTATAGTTCGCTTCATTGTGCAAAAACTTTTAAGTTTAATTAGGTCCCATTTGTTTATTTTTGCTTTTATTTCCATTACTCTGGGAGATCAGTCACAGAGGATCCTGCTGTGATTTATGTCAGAGAGTGTTTTGCCTATGTTCTCCTCTAGGAGTTTTATAGTTTCTGGTCTTACATTTAGAGGTTTAAACTATTTTGAGTTTATTCTTCTGTATGGTGTTAGAAAGTGTTCTAGTTTCATTCTTTTAAAGGTTGTTGACAAGTTTCCCCAGCACCACTTGTAAAAGAGATTGTCTTTTCTCCATTGTATATTCTTACCTCCTTTGTCAAATATAAGATGCCCATAGGCATATGGATTTATCTCTGGGCTTTCTATTTTGTTCCATTGATCTATATTTCTGTCTTTGTGCCAGTACCATACTGTCTTGATGACTGTGGCTTTGTAGTAGAGCCTGAAGTCAGGTAAGTTGATTCCTCCAGTTCCATTCTTCTTTCTCAAAATTGCTTTGGCTATTCGAGGTTTTTTGTATTTCCATACAAATCTTGAAATTATTTGTTCTAGTTCTGTGAAAAATACNATTTCTGTCTTTGTGCCAGTACCATACTGTCTTGATGACTGTAGCTTTGTAGTATAGTTTGAATTCAGGCAGGTTGACTCCTCCAGTTCCATTCTTTCTCAAGATTGCTTTGGCTATTTGAGTTTTTTTTTTTTTTTTTTTTTTTTTGTATTTCGATAGAAATTGTGAAATTATTTGTTCTAGTTCTCTGAAAAATACCATTGGTAGCTTGATAGGGATTGCATTGAATCTATAGTTTGCTTTGAGTAGTATATTCATTTTCACTATATTGATTCTTCTGATCCATGAACATGGTATATTTCTCCATCTATTTATGTCATCTTTGATTTCTGTCATCAGTGTTTTATAGTTTTCTATATATAGGTCTTTTGTTTCTTTAGGTAGATTTATTCCTAAGTACTTTATTCCTTTCATTACAATGGTGAATGGATTGTTCCCTTAATGTCTCTTTCTGTTTTCTCATTGTTAGTGTAAAGGAATGCAAGGGATTTCTGTGTGTTAATTTTATATCCTGCAACTTTACTGTATTCATTGATTAGTTCTAGTAATTTTCTGGTGGTGTCTTTAGGGTTTTCTATGTAGAGGATCATGTCATGTGCAAGCAGTGAGAGTTTTACTTTTTCTTTTCCAATCTGGATTCCTTTTATTTCTTTTTCTTCTCTGATTGCTATGGTTAAAACTTCCATAACTATGTTGAATAGTAGTGGTGAAAGTGGGCACCCTTGTCTTATTCCTGACTTTAGGAGAAATGCTTTTGATTTTTCACCATTGAGGATAATGTTTGCTGTGGGGTTATTGTATATGGCTTTGATTATTTTGAAGTATGTTCCTTTTATGCCTGTTTTCTGGAGAGTTTTTTTTTTTTAATCATAAATGGATGTTGAATTTTGTCAAAGGCTTTCTCTGCCTCTATTGAGATAACTATATGGTTTTTATCTTTCAATTTGTTTATGTGGTGTATCACATTGATTGACTTGGAAGCAATATTTTAAAAGTTTAAATCAACAAGCACTAAGAAATATAAAGTATTTATGTGAATAAAATTATAGTTATAAAAAGGTCTTTTATAAAGATTTTGTGTCCACAATGGAATATTTAAATGTGAAAATAAAAACTATTTAGAAATGAATTAGAACCATAATCCATATGGGAGACTTCCATAAGTTGTTTTGATATACGTAGTAGGCAGAAATGTCATGCCTAGTGGATGATTTTTTAATAATTTCACTACTACTTAAGACAACAAAATGTATTCAGGATTTTTATTTGTTTTCACTCCTGACAAATCAATAAAGCCTTAGTAAAACACAAAGATAGTCAGATATTTGGCCTGTGTCAAATACCTTCATTTTCAGTTATTTTGTTTTGTCTATTCATTGTATATTTAGAGTTTACAAAGAGACATATAAATTATTATATGCAATTGTGAAAAACATTCATTTTTATTTTCTTAATTTTAAAATGTTTTATTTATTTTTATCTTAATCTGTGTTACATAGCAAAAGTTAAGGAGCTACTAAGATTATGCTCTATGTCAGTGATTCTGAATAGACTTCTCCATGGCTAAGAGCTCCCAGCTGTTTACCCATTTGGCTCATGTGTAAGAGCAAGTAGGAAACCATGCATCTACATTGCCAAAATATTCCCCACTGTCAAAAGCACATAGGAAACCATAAGGTAATGTTTGAAAGATAATTCAGAATATGTTCTTCCTATATGCTGTTTGTATGCTGATATTTTACACAACAACAAAAACACAATAGTAAAGGAGAAGCAAAAGTTATTTTTTTTAAATATAGGATTTAATTTTTGAAACCTTTAAAAATTCATTGTATTTAGCAGGTTCTCACAGAGAGACCATTAGGACCCTAGCAAGAAAAATAAATATAAACCCTATTACCTGGATCTTTAAAAATATGTTTTTAAATATAGAAAATTTAGAATGAAAACCTTATTTAAAAATATACATGAACTGATAAGACTAATTCAAGTAACATATAATAAAGACATCCTTGGGGGAAAAAAATGCAGGCTCAGTCATGTTCAACTCTTTATGACCCCATGGACTGTACCCTGCAAGGCTTCTCTGTCTATAGGATTGCTGAGGCAAGAAAACTGAAATAGGTTGCCATTTCCTACTCCAAGGGATCTTTCCCACCTAGGGATCGAACCTGCATATCCTGCGTCTCCTTCATTGGCAGGTGGATTCTTTACTACTGCACCATCTGGGAAGCCCCTGTAGTTGGAAACACTATGTTCATTTGAACAGAGAAGCGTGCTCAATGTGTAAATACCTCTTTACAGTAGTAAGTCCAATTTTCATACCTTAAATTTTGGTATTGAGGAAGCAAGCATTTTAAAAACTGTGAAGAGATTCCTATGGAGGGAGAAGGGGCTCCTGAATCTGGATAGCACCACAGAAACTGCACTGGATGGATCATAACAAAGCTTCTGACACCAGTTTTAACAGGGAGAAGTGGCAGTTCCAGGACCCTTCTTTGACCCCTGAAGGTAACTCAGCTGAGAAGGGATTAAGAATACTGGAATCATGAATCAAGGCCAGACCAGGCATTAGTGCCTTGGTTACCTACCTTGCTTATTCCATGCCAGCCACACTCAACTCCATCCTATTTCTCTAACACGCCAAGCATAATCTATGACTTTACATTGTCTATTTCCATGCCTGGAATACTCTTCCCCCTTTATATTTGTTGATTTAATTTTACTCCTTCTCCAAGTGTTTGCTCATATCTCATCTTCACATTGATTCCCTGTAGAATACTGCAACCTGCTCATCACCCATGCCAGGCATCTCAGTTTGCTTTTCCCTATGGCCTTTTTCATTATATATATATAATATGCTTGCCACACTATATAATTATATCCTCTCAATACACAATTTACTTATTTCCAATCTTGCCTGCCTGTTTCTGCCTCCTAGGATATATGCATCCTGAGGTCAACTGACTTAACTTTAACTGCAGCTTACCATACAAAATAATATCTGGCACATAATAGGCACCTGGCAAATATTTGTTGAATAAATGATTAATGAGCACATCTTAGAGACTGCACTCTAAACAGTTCAGTAAACCACCAATAGTACAATTGTGCAAATCAGTGTAAAAATATAACTATAAACAGGCTCTTTACTTAATTCTTAGTTACTATTTCTCCAATATTCAGACAAAATGATATTTAGCAAATAATTTAAGTTGAATCCTGATTCAAATCCAAATTCCCCTCTCCTTTTTTAGTTTTCTAATATTGTGTTACTCTTTGGCATGTCCGTACCCCAAGTCATGTTTTTCATTTATTCTTACCTCAAGTATTATAAGATATAATAATTAAAAGATCTTTATATATAGGTATCCTCAATGGAGTTTTATTAGCTGGTTATTTACGTAAGATTTTTTATTCTGCTTTAATGTGTTTTAGTACTAAAATATAAAAGATTTGCCAAAACTAAGAAAGAAAAACTACTGGTATATGCTCACCTCCCCCAAAGCATTCTAGATACATGGTGTGAGGGTTTTGTTGATTTTTGTGGCTTTGGGTGGAACAAAAATAACTTGTGTTCACCTATGGCTGAGCAAATTTCCTTCTAACATTCTATCTTGTATATTTTTAGTCTCCCTTCTGATACCCTGTGTACTGTTTGTCAAACATCATCACCTACCTTCTCTAAATCTTCTCTCTTCCTGTAGTATCCATATTAAACACTAAGGTATTGCTCTCTACTTGTGAATTCTGATATGATATGTGTGTGCGTGTTGTCCTGCCCAACTCTTCGCAATCCCATGGACTATATCCCTCCAGGCTGCTCTGTCCATGGGACTCTCCAGGCAAGAATATTGGAGTGTGTTGACATTTCTACTCCAGGGGATCTTCCCAACCCAGGGACTGAACCTGAATCTCCTACATCTCCTGCATTGGCAGGTGGATTCTTTACCACTGTGCCACATCCACATTTCAAAAGCATCAATTATTTGACNTTTTAAATATAGGATTTAATTTTTGAAACCTTTAAAAATTCATTGTATTTAGCAGGTTCTCACAGAGAGACCATTAGGACCCTAGCAAGAAAAATAAATATAAACCCTATTACCTGGATCTTTAAAAATATGTTTTTAAATATAGAAAATTTAGAATGAAAACCTTATTTAAAAATATACATGAACTGATAAGACTAATTCAAGTAACATATAATAAAGACATCCTTGGGGGAAAAAAATGCAGGCTCAGTCATGTTCAACTCTTTATGACCCCATGGACTGTACCCTGCAAGGCTTCTCTGTCTATAGGATTGCCGAGGCAAGAAAACTGAAATAGGTTGCCATTTCCTACTCCAAGGGATCTTTCCCACCTAGGGATCGAACCTGCATATCCTGCGTCTCCTTCATTGGCAGGTGGATTCTTTACTACTGCACCATCTGGGAAGCCCCTGTAGTTGGAAACACTATGTTCATTTGAACAGAGAAGCGTGCTCAATGTGTAAATACCTCTTTACAGTAGTAAGTCCAATTTTCATACCTTAAATTTTGGTATTGAGGAAGCAAGCATTTTAAAAACTGTGAAGAGATTCCTATGGAGGGAGAAGGGGCTCCTGAATCTGGATAGCACCACAGAAACTGCACTGGATGGATCATAACAAAGCTTCTGACACCAGTTTTAACAGGGAGAAGTGGCAGTTCCAGGACCCTTCTTTGACCCCTGAAGGTAACTCAGCTGAGAAGGGATTAAGAATACTGGAATCATGAATCAAGGCCAGACCAGGCATTAGTGCCTTGGTTACCTACCTTGCTTATTCCATGCCAGCCACACTCAACTCCATCCTATTTCTCTAACACGCCAAGCATAATCTATGACTTTACATTGTCTATTTCCATGCCTGGAATACTCTTCCCCCTTTATATTTGTTGATTTAATTTTACTCCTTCTCCAAGTGTTTGCTCATATCTCATCTTCACATTGATTCCCTGTAGAATACTGCAACCTGCTCATCACCCATGCCAGGCATCTCAGTTTGCTTTTCCCTATGGCCTTTTTCATTATATATATATAATATGCTTGCCACACTATATAATTATATCCTCTCAATACACAATTTACTTATTTCCAATCTTGCCTGCCTGTTTCTGCCTCCTAGGATATATGCATCCTGAGGTCAACTGACTTAACTTTAACTGCAGCTTACCATACAAAATAATATCTGGCACATAATAGGCACCTGGCAAATATTTGTTGAATAAATGATTAATGAGCACATCTTAGAGACTGCACTCTAAACAGTTCAGTAAACCACCAATAGTACAATTGTGCAAATCAGTGTAAAAATATAACTATAAACAGGCTCTTTACTTAATTCTTAGTTACTATTTCTCCAATATTCAGACAAAATGATATTTAGCAAATAATTTAAGTTGAATCCTGATTCAAATCCAAATTCCCCTCTCCTTTTTTAGTTTTCTAATATTGTGTTACTCTTTGGCATGTCCGTACCCCAAGTCATGTTTTTCATTTATTCTTACCTCAAGTATTATAAGATATAATAATTAAAAGATCTTTATATATAGGTATCCTCAATGGAGTTTTATTAGCTGGTTATTTACGTAAGATTTTTTATTCTGCTTTAATGTGTTTTAGTACTAAAATATAAAAGATTTGCCAAAACTAAGAAAGAAAAACTACTGGTATATGCTCACCTCCCCCAAAGCATTCTAGATACATGGTGTGAGGGTTTTGTTGATTTTTGTGGCTTTGGGTGGAACAAAAATAACTTGTGTTCACCTATGGCTGAGCAAATTTCCTTCTAACATTCTATCTTGTATATTTTTAGTCTCCCTTCTGATACCCTGTGTACTGTTTGTCAAACATCATCACCTACCTTCTCTAAATCTTCTCTCTTCCTGTAGTATCCATATTAAACACTAAGGTATTGCTCTCTACTTGTGAATTCTGATATGATATGTGTGTGCGTGTTGTCCTGCCCAACTCTTCGCAATCCCATGGACTATATCCCTCCAGGCTGCTCTGTCCATGGGACTCTCCAGGCAAGAATATTGGAGTGTGTTGACATTTCTACTCCAGGGGATCTTCCCAACCCAGGGACTGAACCTGAATCTCCTACATCTCCTGCATTGGCAGGTGGATTCTTTACCACTGTGCCACATCCACATTTCAAAAGCATCAATTATTTGACACTCAACTTTCTTCATAGTCCAACTCTCACATCCATACATGACTACTGGAAAAACCATAGCTTTGACTAGATGGACCTTTGTTGGCAAAGTAATGTCTCTGCTTTTTAATATGCTGTCTGGATTGGTCATAACTTTTTTTCAAGGAGCAGGCATTTTTTAATGTCATGGCTGTGATCACCATCTGCAGTGATTTTGGAGCCCTCAAAGATAAAGTCTGTCATTGTTTCCATTGTTTCCCCATTTATTTGCCATGAAGTGATGGGACCAGAGGCCATGATCTTAGTTTTCTGAATGTTGAGTTTTAAGCCAGCTTTTTCACTCTCCTCTTTCACTTTCATCGAGAGGCTGTTTAGTTCTTGCTGCTCCAATGCCACACACATGTGTGCACTTGTGTAATATATGTCACACCTATTTATGGAAAATTTCTAATTAAAAATCTTTGAATAATAATTTTTATCAATGTATCATAAATTGGTATTTAAGTGTGTACTAAGAAGCAAGGGAATCAAACTAGCTAACTGCAAAATTTTCACTTGATAATGTAACTTAGCTAATCATCTAGTCATGTCGGTTTCTGGCACTTTCATTTGTGCAAACCAACTATCAGTTATAAACTAAAGGTTGCAAGATTTTCTGATAAAATTAAATAATATGTCTTATGTTTCAAACCAGATGTTAAAACAATCTACTTCACTGTTGATTAAAGATAAACATTAAAATGACTCTGGATGACTTAAAAAGGTTATATCCATCTGCGTAATATTTGTGGAACATAATAATGTAAATACTTTCATTAATTTATAATTCTAGCCAAGACGTTTTAAAATGCATTAATTATATTTTAGTCTGTTGTGGTAAAATATGGTCTTTTAAATGACTTACATTTTTTTGTTTCATTAACTTTTATTGATTTAAAAAAGTCCAAAGGATATTCAAATTATAGTTCATACAAAAAATTTACATTAAATATAGTTTGAATATTATTTCCCTGGAGAAGGGAATAAAATTAAGATGTTAAAACATCCTTATTACATATCCAAATTATATTTTGTGACCTCTGTCACTGGAAAAAAATACAAATATATATATATTCTCTAGCAGAGCTCAAAAGACCATCTTAATAAATGGCCTCTTAATATTTCTTATTGATGTTTTGTTTTGTGAACTTTAGTCGTCATCTTATTTTTCTCCTGCTGTGTGTTACATGGTGTTAGAAGAAGTGATCAAGAGGATGTGACCTCCACTTGGCCCTCCAGCTGGACCCAGGCAATCGAAAGCTCCCTCCACTGTCCTTGGAATATATATTCTGTCTATTGTTCCAACATCAGGAGCTATTCCAAGGACATAAGAAGGTGATGTTTATAACATCTGAATGGAATAGGTGATTGAACCTAATTGAAGTCTCTATAAAAACTTTTAAGATTCTGGCAGATGAGTGTGGAGGTACTCATGTTGTGGCCTCTCAAGACAAACCTAGTAGGTAAATTTCCCTGCTTATTAACACTGCTGCATACCAATCTGGAGTGTTACCTCTTTTGTAAGTCTCTCCATATCCTCTGTGTGAGAGACCAGTTTGTCAAAGGACATATCGGTTTACTTAAACAATGTGTGATTTTTTTTTTTTTAAATCCTTATCCTTGCAAGAAGCAAAAAGAAAATATCATTACCGACCCTTCAAGAATTAATAAAATATTTGGAAACAAAATGATATATGAGTTATTCTTTAAGATAATAAATTAACATTTGCTAATTTTATTTCTTGTGAGCTGTAATGAGATCACATAACATGAAATCCTGAATTTAAGAGCATCATTAAATCATTTATTTAATCAAACCTTCAGAGCCAAAAATGTAAAATAAGTTTATATATTTCAATGTTTTATTAGAATTCAAATACATTTAACAGAAATTAAGAAAAAGAGAGAGATACTCACATCAGAACTAGAAAAATCAAAGCAACAAAGTAAGAATAGAGCTACAGAGAATCAAAATTAAAAAAAAAATGTAATGGAGAAGGAAGTGCATAAGTTACAGAAACTGACACAGTAGATAAAGATGTACTCAAATCATGATATTATGACTATTTGTACCAGGGACAAATTGGGGTGTACTTTATGTATTTGTAAAATTACTGTCATTTATTGGTAATTGTCTTGCTGAAAAATTAGGTTAAATTAAATTAATTGTAGTGTTCCTTCTATAGTTCTAAGATTTCCTTGTAAGCTAGGAAACACTGTAGATACCTAAGGTTAAAAATTAGTTAAATGGGCTTTCAATTTCAGCTCCAAGATGTAAAAAGTCTGGAAGCTGACATTAGCAAATGTTGGACAAACTCATACTCAATGATTTTTCTTGGATTCATCCAAGGATTGAGGTTGCCTGGCCAGCTGCCATCCCAATATTTGGAGAGATGAAGCATACCCAGAGAGATAGACCAACCAAGATCTGCTTACCTGAAGCCAGCACTGCTGTTTCTGATAATTGCCTGTATTGAAGTTGGCTGATACATTCTGCTCAGAATATTAAATGCTACCACACATTCATTGTCAAGTCGGAACATTTATCAACTCATCCTGTCACAAAAGAAGCAGGAGAGACAAATATCAATACAACCACAGGCAATATTTTCTGAAGTCTCCTGATCAGCAAAATTTTAGCGATGATGGAGTCTTTATATCATAGATTAATGTCCTGCAGCCTGACTTTATTTGTCTGGGTAGAAAAAGGAGGGGGAGGATATACAAAAATACAGTTCTGACAGTCAGGAACTGGCCTGTTGTTGCCAGGAGGTAACCTGTCAGTCACAGCTATGTAATTATAGCTAGTCTTTGTGTTCTACTGAATATAAAAATTTTCAGAATACAAACAGTAGTTAAGACCACTCTTTGATCTTGATATATTAAGACAAACATAAGACTGCTCTACAGTCATGAAGTGAACTTATATAAAACAACTGGAATCATATAAAAATAAACTACAACAATCACCAAACGTTCACCTATCCTAATGTGAATGGCCACTGTTTCTTTACCAATTAAAGATCCATCTGTCTATAGCCCCCTGTACACAGTTACCTACAGTCATTCCTATCATTTTCTAAATAACAAATTTTAAGATACCCAATCATAGAATTAAAACTATTTCCAGACAACACCTATTCCAGAGCAAAGCATCACTTTCTCTAAACCTATATATCTAACAATACCTTTTATCAAGGAGCCTTACAATGCTTCACAATGTTTGATTTCTTTCTTTGCAATGAGTCAATAGTCAACTTTTTAAAATTTTGCAGTGTGTGTTCATTGGGATCTCTAGCTAAAGAGCACTGATACCTGGGATAAGAAAGATTTTACTCTGATATGAATAGCACGTTATTATTTCATTGTGAGGAAGTAATCTTCCAGCTTGAAGGCCATTTCCACTTCAGTTGTCTTCTTTCCTTAAAGTTATCTGTAAATCTTTTATTGTCTTTAAAATTTTATGCTCCCTGGAAGTGTCTGTGTGTGGTCAGGCCATGCTTGCCCAGACCCAGAGACCCCAGGGACCCTGTCAGGTTGAGGTGGGGGTGGGGCATGTGCAAGCGCAGTTCAGTAGCAGTACATCTGCCCTCTGGAATCCAGGCCCTTGCAATTTTTGTGCACAGGAAATCACCCCAGCCCTAAGGTCATTTTTTGAGAATGTGGATTCTGCACACTGCACTCCAGATGCAGAGCTTTGTAGGTCCTTTGAGCCAGATCCTTTAAGGCCCTCTGCGGGAAAGACACACAAGGTGTCCTTGGGAGTCTGTTTTCCCAAGTATCTCTAATCAATGGATTTGTTGGCATTGCCTTCGTCGGCAGGGCTAAGGAGTTCCCTTGGGGTCTGGCTGCAGGGGAACAAAATTATAATTGACAGAGGGCTGGACCTTAAGAGAACTGTGTGTCTTCCCCTCCAAAATCCCATCTCTGGCCCAGTATATCCCTACAAGCACAGAAGCCAGGGACAGGTCTTCTGAAGTCTAGAGTCTGGGTCATGTGTGTATATGTGTTAAAATGGGTTTTCCTTTTCTCAGTTTTTAGCATTATCTTATTCATTTTAATCTCTTTATCTTACCCTTGTACTTTGAGCAATTTTTCAAATTTGCCTCCTTTTATTCTTTACTTTTTCCTCAAATAACAAATATATATTGAGCATCTCTAATATTTATTTAGTTAATCTAGATACATTTCGATGCTTCCTTTTCAACTTCTGCTCCATTTAATTTGTTAGTTTTGCCTTTGTATTTCTTGCTGTTTCTTCCTCATTTCCCTTCTTTCTCTACAACCTGGAATTGTTAATTTCTTTTCAAGATTTTTGGTTTTTTTTTTTAGAATCTCAACCATTGCTTTTTTGTTTTGCTTCTTATAGCAAATGAGGTTAAAGATATTTGTTTGTCTTCCTATAAGTCTTTGGAATGGAATCTCTACTCCCACTGGCCCACTAGTCATTTTCAATTGTTAATTCATACCTTATTTTTTTTCAGTAATATTTGCCCTGAAATAAATGTGTCAAGAATGTATGAAGGGTTTTTTTTTTTTTTTTCTGGCTGTATACATTGACCAGTGTATACTAGTTGAGTTTTCTTTCCAGGGTTGTATTGTAAGTTGTGCTATAATTTGGGGATATGGGGCATCTATCTGGTCTGGTTCTGCTGTATTGAATGTGGGTCCTGCCCTGCCCTAGCTCCGTATTTCTGTGAAGATTTAGAATAGATAGATGATTTGATATGCTCCATACTCTTGACATGCATCCTGTCAGAGACTATTTGTCACAATTTTCCTAACTGAACAAAATGAACAGAATAAATGGGCTTCCCAGGTGGTGCTAGCAGTAAACATCCCATCTGCCAATGCAGAAGACATTAGAGATGCAGGTTCTATCCCTGGGTTCAGAAGATCCCCTGGAAGAGGACATGACAACACACTCCAGTGTTCTTGCCTGGAGAATCCCATGGACAGAGGAGACTGGCAGGCCATAATCCATAGGGTTGCAAACAGTAGTATACAACTGAAGCAACTTAGCATGCACACATGCAATTTAACTCTATATGTTTGCATCGCACCTTCAAAACTGCATGCTTCATTATCAACGTCTCTCCCCATTTCCTGCTCTGGGCAGTTTTAACTGTATAGTGTGTGTGTGTGTGTGTGTGTGTGTGTGTGCCTATGTACCTGTGCCATTGGGAGAAGAATGGTAGGTTGTGTAGCAATCATCTGGCTTATAGCCAGCTTGCCAAAATATAATTCTCTGCATGTCAATTCATTGAAAGGTATTAATCAGTAAGTGTACATTTTATTTAGTAACACTCTTGCTAAATAAAGCTTTCTTCATTTTATTTACATGAAAATTTATAGCATTTCATTGGGAAAATGTGCTTATTTACAAAATATGTAAGTAGCAATTGCTTTTTCTGGCTGTATATATGAGACTTTCAGTTCGGTTCAGTTCAGTTCATTTCAGTCCCTCAGTCATGTCTGACTCTTTGCAACCCCATGAACCACAGCATGCCAGGTCTCCCTGTCCATCACCAACTCCCGGAGTTCACTCAAACCCATGTCCATTGAGTCGATGAAGCCATCCAACCATCACATCCTCTGTCGTCCCCTTCTCCTGTGCTGTCTTTTCCAGCATCACGGTCTCTGCAAATGAGTCAGCTCTTTGCATCAGGTAGCAAAAGTATTAGAGTTTCAGCTTCAACATCAGTCCTTCCAATGAACACCCAGAACTTGTCTCCTTTAGGATGGACTGGTTGGATCTCCTTGCAGTCCAAGGGACTCTCAGGAGTCTTCTCCAACACCATAGTTCAAAAGCATCAATTCTTCAGTGCTCAGCTTTCTTTTCAGTCCAACTCTCACATCCATACATGACTACTAGAAAAACCATAGCCTTGACTAGATGGACCTTTGTTGACAAAGTAATGTCTCTGCTTTTTAGTATGCTGTCTGGTTTGGTCATAACTTTCTTTCCAAGGAGTAAGCATCTTTTAATTTCATGGCTGCAATCACCATCTTCAGTTAATTTGGAGCCAAAAAAAAAAAATAATAAAGTCAGCCACTGTTTCCTCATCTATTTGCCATGAAGTGATGGGACTGGATGCCATGATCTTAGTTTTCTGAATGTTGAGCTTTAAGTCAGCTTTTCCACTCTCCTCTTTCACTTTTATCAAGAGGCTGTTTAGTTCTTCTTCACTTTTTGCCATAAGGGTGATGTCATCTGCATATCTGAGGTTATTGATAGTTCTCCTGACAAACTTGATTCCAGCTTATGCTTCCTCCAGTCCAGCGTTTCTCATGATGTACTCTGCATAGAAGTTAAATAAGCAGGGTGACAATATACAGGCTTGACATACTCTTTTCCTATTTGGAACCAGTCTGTTGTCCCATATCCAGTTCTAACTGTTGCTTCCTCACCTGCATACAGATTTCTCAAGAGGCAGGTCAGGTGGTCTGGTGTTCCCATGTCTTTAAGAATTTTCCACAGTTTACAGTGATCCACACAGTCAAAGGCTTTGGCATAGTCAATAAATCAGAAATAGATGTTTTTCTGGAACTCTCTTGCTTTTTCAATAATCCAGCAGATGTTGGCAATTTGATCTCTGGTTCCTCTGCCTTTTCAAAAACCAGCTTGAACATCAGGGAGTTCACGGTTCATGTATTGCTGAAGCCTGGCTTGGAAATTTTGAGCATTACTTTACTAGCATGTGAGATGAGTGCAATTGTGGGGTAGTTTGAGCATTCTTTGGCATTGCCTTTCTTTAGGATTGAAATGAAAACTGACCTTTTTCAATCCTGTGGCCACTGCTGAGTTTTCCAAATTTGCTGGCATATTGAGTGCAACACTTTCACAGCATCATCTTTCAGGATTTGAAATAGCTCAATTGGAATTCCATCACCTCCACTAGCTTTGTTTCATCAAAATTGGCTAAATTTAGAGCACCTGTATGTTTTAAAAAATCATTATAGAATGGAAATTTCAAAGTCACAGTAAAGAAAGTTGAGTAGACAGTAGTTATATTAGATGGAATTATGAATATGTTCATTGTGTAGATAAATATGATATGGCCCATAGTGGGATTTTCCTTGTGGATGGTGTCTTTTTCTTTGTGTCTAAGTACTCCCTCTTTCTTCATGTCCGCTAATATTCCCATAGTAAAGAACACCACTTAATGGTGTTCTAGCTTATTGTCCATCTCCTCTACACTGAACTATAAACTCTGTAAATCGGGGGCTTTGTTTTGTTTTCTGCTGAGTTCTTAGTGCCTAAAAATAGTGTATGCTCAACAATAAAAATAATAACTGTGGTAGATCATTCACTTTTCCCACAGCACATCCTTTGTAGGAAAATTATGCTTCCTTACTTCCTGGAACAGGGTTTAGTTACATGATTTGCTTTGGCCAAAAGAATGTGAATAGATGGTTGGCTAGCCCATTCTGAAAGAGGTTTTAACTGATTCATAGGACAATGAACAAGAAGTAAATATTTGTTGTTGTAAGTCAGTGGGGTTGGTTATTTCATCGCATTACTATGTCAAAGGCTGAAAAATACCATAATTCATATATATAATGCTTCCTATAAAGCAGGTACTGTTTATAGCCCATTACATATTTAACATATATATGTATATTATATATCTACAGACACATATATCAGTTCAGTTCAGTTCAGTTCATTCGCTCAGTCATGTCCGACTCTTTGCAACCCCATGAATCGCAGCACGCCAGGCCTCCCTGTCCACCACCAACTCCCGGAGTTCACTCAGACTCACGTCCATCGAGTCTGTGATGCCGTCCAGCCATCTCATCCTCTGTCATCCACTTCTCCTCCTGCCCCCAATCCCTCCCAGCATCAGAGTCTTTTCCAATGAGTCAATTCTTCACATGAGGTGGCCAAAGTACTGGAGTTTCAGCTTCAGCATCATTCCTTCGAAAGAAATCCCAGGGCTGATCTCCTTCAGAATGGACTGGTTGGATCTCCTTGCAGTCCAAGGGACTCTCAAGAGTCTTCTCCAACACCACAGTTCAAAAGCATCAATTCTTCGGTGCTCAGCCTTCTTCACAGTCCAACTCACATCCATACATGACCACAGGAAAAACCATAGCCTTGACTAGACGGACCTTAGTCGGCAAAGTAATGTCTCTGCTTTTGAATATACTATCTAGGGTAGAGAGGGTGAGTCTTTGGTTCAGAGCCCTGGGGACTCCCAGCGCAGCCAGGCCATTTTAATCCTCTAGGGGGCAGCACTCAATAAATAATTGTAACAGTACCTGCGGTAGCTCTTCTAGTGGTGCTTTTATGAGACTTCCCGGAGCCCACAGTCCTTTATCAGACCAGGGGAGATTCAGGATGAGACCAAATCTCACCAGTCCACTGTGAACAAGAGCCCATGGACTCAGGGAGGACTCAGAATTGCTTTGATCCAGGACTTCCTAGGACTCTTGGGAACAAAAAAACAAATCCTACCAGTGCCCTCTGAAATCCAATCTTTAGGGAAATTCTCCAGACCAGGACTGGCTCAGACCTGCCAGCCCCAGTTTTTGTCTGGACTGGAATCTCAGGGGTTTGGCTGCAGTTGGGTTGGTTTCGAGCAGAGGTGCAGGGGTGAGCCAGGCACCATACTTTTCATTATTTTGTGAGTCTACATCTTTTGTGAGTCCCATAGAGCATCAGTCTCCAACTTTTTTGGCACTAGGGACTGGTTTCATGGAAGACAGTTTTTCCATGGACTGAGAGGGGTTGGTTCCAGGATGATTCAAGTGCATTACCTTTATTGTACACTGTTGCTATTATTATTACATCAGCTCCCCCTCAGATCACCAGGCATTAGATCCCGGAGGTTGGGGACCTCTGTCATAGAGAAACTTGCCTATTAAGACTAGTGGCATTTACAGAAACAATGCACTAGTTAACAGAAACAGTAAACTGACTAGAAAACAGCTAACTAGTGAAGTCGAGATTCTTGGTAGAATCAGTGACTCACCTAGGACCTTTTACATCATTATCCTTAATTGTGAAATAATAATAGATAATCCCATCCCACATTCCGTTCCTTTGACAGGAAAGGATGTGGGGAACAAAAAACAGGTTAGTAAAAGGTTGGAAGAGAAAGCTGTAGCAGCCACACCCCTAAGGAGAGACGGGTGTTTCCTGTTCGATAGTCCCAACCCAAGGTTACTTCCGAATCACCTAGGGCGAGTGTTAAAAAATTCAGATCCCTGGGCACCATCTTCCTGCAGATCAGATTCCTCGCATCTGGGAATCTGCTTTTTTAACCCACGTTTTAGGTGATTCTAAGTAAATATTCATCCGACCAGAATTGAGGAGCTCTGTTCTGAGACACTGTGTTTACACTTATAGGACCTGGGCAGGTATTTATTTCTTCACATTTCCTATCCAGGCAGTTTTCAGATAGGAAGCAGGTGATTCAAGTTTCTGGGGAAAGTCCCCAAGAACATGGCCCTTAAAAATGCTAGAGTGGTGGTATTTCCAGCTTTGCCTTATGACATTTATTTAGTAGCAATAGCAAAGAGCCTTTTGAAAACACCAAACCTCACCTCATGGGTGCAAGGGATTTGCAACATGTTTAAAGTGCCAGCTGGTGGGGTTTATGGAGCCGGATCCACCCCTTTCACCACCCACCTACTGAACCATTGGTTGTTACTAGAGGTTTGTTTCAGGTATAGTTTTCCATCTGTGTTCATTGTATTGTGCTTATTAAATGCTCGTGGAAGCATGACTCTGCAGGAGGTGTGCAAGCAAGTAAGACATTGGGGTCCTGTCTCCTGGGAACACAGGATCTAAGAGTTCCACAAGTTTCAAGCTTCCACAGTAGACGCCACCTGTCACACGGTGCTTCCCCTTATCTGAGCCCTGACATCGACAAGCTCTCACCCCAGAAGGCAGAGATGGGAGACATAATTGAGTCTTAATCTGTAATTCACCACACTGCCCTAGTTAATGTTTAGCTGCATCTGTCTCAGAGGCAAAGCTTCAGTTAAAATGTAATAGGTCTTCATTTTTAATTCTCTCTTTTGTTTGAAGCTGAAGTCTGGGTTTCTGGTCAATAAGTTTTTTCTTTCTTTTTTTTTTTTTACTATTCACTCTTTAAACAATCAACATTCTTCTTTATTCAATACATTTGAACACTACCGTGGAGTTACTATTTGATATTATTTTGGTGCGTTTCCAGAATCCTCACAGATTTCCATAAAGCATTGAGATCTCCTTCACTCTACTGTATGTGTCGCTCATTTCTTTCTCAGACACAGACACTAGATCAGGTAGAAGGGAGACTTATGAATGTAAAAAAGAAGAAGAAGAAGAAAAAAAAAAACCCAAGTGAAATGTGCAAAATTCATTCAAACAACTCCAGAATCTTTGGCAAAGAAAACTAAAGAAGTCATATTGCCCTTGCTACTCTGCGGTTTAAGCATGGGTCTACTCTCTGATCTACTCATTTTTATACATTTGAGGCATCACTCTCGAAAAGGACTCCATCAATCCTTCACTTTAAAGCAGCATTCTCCAGGCACTTCCTTGGCACTCCAGTGACTGAGGCGCTGCGCTCCTGGTGCAGGGGGCATGAGTTCAATCCCTGGTCTGGGAACTAGATTCCACATGCCTCAACTAAAGGTCCCACACGCCACAGTGAAGATCCAGGATCCAGCATGCTGCAACTAAGACCTGGCACAGCCAAATATTTTTATAAAAGCCATGTTCTCCAATACAACCTCCTGCAATGAAAGAGATAACAATGTTTTACATGTAGCTGTTAGACACTTCATGGCATAGATGGGGAAACAATAGAAATAGTGACAGACTTTATTTTCTTGGGCTCCAAAATCACTGCAGATGGTGACTGCAGTCTTGAAATTAAAAGATGCTTGCTCCTTGGAAGAAAAGCTATGACCAACCCAGACAGATTATTAAAATGCAGAGATATTGCCAACAAAGGTCCGTCTAGTCAAAGCTACGTTTTTTTCCATAGTCATACATGGATGTGAGAGCTGGACCATAAAGAAGCCTGAGTGCCAAGAATTGAAGCTTTTGAACTGTGGTGTTGGAGAAGACTCTTGAGAGTCCCTTGCCTGCAAGGAGATCAAACCAGTTAATCCTAAGGAAAATCAGTCCTAAATATTCATTGAAAGGATTGATGCTGAAGCTGAAGCTCCAATACTTTGGCCACCTGATGCGAAAAACGGACTCATTGGAAAAGACCCTGATACTAGGAAAGTTTGAAGGCATGAGGAGAAGGGAATGACAGAGGATGAAATGGGTGGATGGCATCAGCTACTCAAGAGACGTGTTTGAGCAAGCTACATGAGATGGTGAAGGACAGGGAAGCCTGGCATGCTGCAGTTCACAGAGTCATAAGGAATCAGACATGACTGAATGACTGACCAACAACATCAGGCATTTAAAATACGCCTAGTGTGACTGATGATAGAATTTTAAGTTGTATTTAATTTTATTAAAAAATTCTAATTTCCTAGTCCCTCAAAAAAAAAAGAGAGAGAGAGAGAGAGATTCCGCATAATGTTAAGGCTATTAAACAAATACAACCACTCAGGTTTAGATAATCAAAAGACCAGAGCTGAACATTTCCCATAGAAGCCCTAGAAATTCACCCCCTTGTTAGTCTCCGAGGCTCCCTCGACTTGTTCATCCAAAAGGGAATCCCAGTCTCAGCAGAGGAAACATTTGAAAATGTTTGGTTTCTACCTGTTGAGGAAGAAAAGGGCTGGCTTATATTACGGTCTATCACCCTGTGCCCCTTCTCTGCTCTCTTGGACAGTTTTCCAGAGCAGTGATCAGGAACCAGGCCTTTCACAGTGCTCTGGGCTCTTGGCCTCAACTCAGGCCCTCAGTGGAAAGAAGCAGGTTAGGGCAGCAGAAACCTGAGGTTAGGGCAGATGGACTTTCATTCTCCACTGCTCTTTGGTGTCCTTGAAAAGTCTGATAACCAATTTGGAAACAATTTCCTCACATGTAGGAGTAAAAGTCATTCAAATCAATATTCTTCCGTGACATCCACCCTTTTTCAGTTTTTTAAATTTGGCTTGGGATCTTCCAGGACTTCATCCACATTTGTGAACTTAAAGCTGGTTTTAGTCTTAATTTCATAGCCATGATCAGTTATTAAAATTGATAATCCTTTATCTCCCAAGAAAATATAAGTGCATGGATGAGGCTTAACTGGCTATTCCATTTTCATAGTATTGAGATGGGCCAAAAAGTTCATTTGGGTTTTCCTACAAGATGTTATATAAAATATTTACCCAACATTTCATTGGGTGCGTGCATGCTAAGTTGCTTCAGTCGTGTCCGACTCTTTGCAACTCTATGGACCGTAGCCTGCCAGGCTTCTATGTCCACAGGATTCTCCAAGCCAGAATATTGAAGTGGGTTGCCATGCCCTTCTCCAGGGAATCTTCCCGACCGACCCAGGAATTGAAGTGGGGTCTCTTATGTCTCCTGTGCTGGCAGGGAGTTCTTTCCCACTAAGCCACCTGGGAAACCCATTTCATTTGGTACCTTTTCCCAAGGCGTAAGTAACAGTAAGTATGTTAGGCATCTTGGTAGGGCTTTCAGAAGAGATATTTTTGGGTTTTGGGACAAAGACCTTTTATAGTTCCTAAAAAAAAAAAAAAAAANCATAGATGGGGAAACAATAGAAATAGTGACAGACTTTATTTTCTTGGGCTCCAAAATCACTGCAGATGGTGACTGCAGTCTTGAAATTAAAAGATGCTTGCTCCTTGGAAGAAAAGCTATGACCAACCCAGACAGATTATTAAAATGCAGAGATATTGCCAACAAAGGTCCGTCTAGTCAAAGCTACGTTTTTTTCCATAGTCATACATGGATGTGAGAGCTGGACCATAAAGAAGCCTGAGTGCCAAGAATTGAAGCTTTTGAACTGTGGTGTTGGAGAAGACTCTTGAGAGTCCCTTGCCTGCAAGGAGATCAAACCAGTTAATCCTAAGGAAAATCAGTCCTAAATATTCATTGAAAGGATTGATGCTGAAGCTGAAGCTCCAATACTTTGGCCACCTGATGCGAAAAACGGACTCATTGGAAAAGACCCTGATACTAGGAAAGTTTGAAGGCTTGAGGAGAAGGGAATGACAGAGGATGAAATGGGTGGATGGCATCAGCTACTCAAGAGACGTGTTTGAGCAAGCTACATGAGATGGTGAAGGACAGGGAAGCCTGGCATGCTGCAGTTCACAGAGTCGTAAGGAATCAGACATGACTGAATGACTGACCAACAACATCAGGCATTTAAAATACGCCTAGTGTGACTGATGATAGAATTTTAAGTTGTATTTAATTTTATTAAAAAATTCTAATTTCCTAGTCCCTCAAAAAAAAAAGAGAGAGAGAGAGAGAGATTCCGCATAATGTTAAGGCTATTAAACAAATACAACCACTCAGGTTTAGATAATCAAAAGACCAGAGCTGAACATTTCCCATAGAAGCCCTAGAAATTCACCCCCTTGTTAGTCTCCGAGGCTCCCTCGACTTGTTCATCCAAAAGGGAATCCCAGTCTCAGCAGAGGAAACATTTGAAAATGTTTGGTTTCTACCTGTTGAGGAAGAAAAGGGCTGGCTTATATTACGGTCTATCACCCTGTGCCCCTTCTCTGCTCTCTTGGACAGTTTTCCAGAGCAGTGATCAGGAACCAGGCCTTTCACAGTGCTCTGGGCTCTTGGCCTCAACTCAGGCCCTCAGTGGAAAGAAGCAGGTTAGGGCAGCAGAAACCTGAGGTTAGGGCAGATGGACTTTCATTCTCCACTGCTCTTTGGTGTCCTTGAAAAGTCTGATAACCAATTTGGAAACAATTTCCTCACATGTAGGAGTAAAAGTCATTCAAATCAATATTCTTCCGTGACATCCACCCTTTTTCAGTTTTTTAAATTTGGCTTGGGATCTTCCAGGACTTCATCCACATTTGTGAACTTAAAGCTGGTTTTAGTCTTAATTTCATAGCCATGATCAGTTATTAAAATTGATAATCCTTTATCTCCCAAGAAAATATAAGTGCATGGATGAGGCTTAACTGGCTATTCCATTTTCATAGTATTGAGATGGGCCAAAAAGTTCATTTGGGTTTTCCTACAAGATGTTATATAAAATATTTACCCAACATTTCATTGGGTGCGTGCATGCTAAGTTGCTTCAGTCGTGTCCGACTCTTTGCAACTCTATGGACCGTAGCCTGCCAGGCTTCTATGTCCACAGGATTCTCCAAGCCAGAATATTGAAGTGGGTTGCCATGCCCTTCTCCAGGGAATCTTCCCGACCGACCCAGGAATTGAAGTGGGGTCTCTTATGTCTCCTGTGCTGGCAGGGAGTTCTTTCCCACTAAGCCACCTGGGAAACCCATTTCATTTGGTACCTTTTCCCAAGGCGTAAGTAACAGTAAGTATGTTAGGCATCTTGGTAGGGCTTTCAGAAGAGATATTTTTGGGTTTTGGGACAAAGACCTTTTATAGTTCCTAAAAAAAAAAAAAAAAAAAACAGATTCCACTTGATGATTAGGCCAAGAACTTATTTATAACTTTATGGCATTTATAGGTGATGTGATGGGTAATTTGGGGATTATGATATGAAATTTCTACCATTCAGGAAAATCTTATTTNAAAAAAAAAAAAAAAAAATACAGATTCCACTTGATGATTAGGCCAAGAACTTATTTATAACTTTATGGCATTTATAGGTGATGTGATGGGTAATTTGGGGATTATGATATGAAATTTCTACCATTCAGGAAAATCTTATTTTAAGCTGAAGATTCCCATTCTCTCACTAAACTCATAGACTAAAACTCCTGGAAATGTGTATCTTCCATCCATGAGGTATTCCTTTTCCTTCCTTCACATGTGTATATATCCTCTCAACCGCCCCTGATTTGTAAGGGGTTTCGTTATTGTTATTTATTGCTGTTTTCAGATTTGTAACCTGTAACTTTGTTGTTATTGTTTACTTGCTAAGTCCTGTCCAGCTCTTTTAGTGACTGCCAGCCTCCTCTGTCCATGGAATTTTCCAGGCAAGAATTCTGGAGTGGGTAGCCATTTCCTTCTCCTGGGGATCTTCCTGACACCGGGATTGAACCCAAAGCTCCTGCACTGGCAGGTGGATTCTTTATTGCTGAGTCGCCGGGGAAGCCCAGCCTGTGACTTACAGTGCCTTAATTAGACATCTACACTGTCAACTGATTATTCCATTATGATGGCAATAGTTGCTAATTTGACGGTGAAAGCCCTGATGGAAAGGCAAGAGTCAGGGAGCTGACCTTTGGCTATTGAGGATACTCCGGAGTGGGTTAATTTACACCCACCAGAGTCATTTGTTCCCACTCTCTTCCTTCATATTTACTCCTACGCAGTTTACTGACCTGCCAATCAACTGAGTTTCTAGATGGGGAGGACCTTGGATTGATGCTTGCTTTCTGCAGGCACCAAGATAAATTGTAGAGGCTGTCTCCTTTTCCATCTCCAGACTTGAATTCTATTTATTTTCTAAATTTAAAAAAGAGAATTCTATTTATTTTCTAAATTTTAAAAATTAATAAATGGACATCATTTAAAAAATTCCAAGCAAAAGTATTCAATGAAAACTTAAGTTTCATTGAATGTCTCCCAGTTTTTCAGTTCACTTTTCCAATTCATCTCCCCATTGATAGGGGTTTTGTGTATCCTTCCAGAGATACTGAGACTATGTTCCAAGTTTAAAGCAAAAACATTTTATATTTTTCTTCAGCTTCCTTTTTTCAGCCCTTTTCCCTTCCCTGTCTCTCTCTCCTAGCCGAAGCAGTAATGATCTTGAAAACCATTAGGGGGCAGCTGTGACCAGAAAAGGAAACAACAGGAGAAAATGCAGAGCTAAAATCCAAGAGGAAAATATGTGGAAGGAAAGGAATTTAGGAGAGAGATCAGCAGAAGAGAAGAATGAAAAGAAAGCTGAAATTAACAAATTCAAAACATCACAAAATAAAAGGAAGTTGTAATATTTACAAGCTAAAGGGAGTTTATGTGTTGAGAGAGGCGAAATTTATAAAGGCTAGGGATTATTTGAAAAAAAAAAAAAAAAAAAAATTCTTTTAAGCCAACCTGTAGAACCTGATGAGCTTAACTTGAGCAGAAAGCGGAAGGTTATCTTTATCTGAACCGGAAGGCATTTTTCATGAGGGACTTTCCATTCTTACGACCTGTTCCAAACTTAAGGGTACAGAGCTCCACCCCTCGTCCATTTGGACTTGTGATGTGGGGGATGGGGATGGGAGGGCCGTCCCGCATCCATTCCATCCTCAGCATGCTTTCAGTTCTCAGCGAGGCAGCGAAATTAGCCTGACTGTAAAGGTGCCATTCTATTTCTCAATGCAGCAGAGCTCAGAAATGAGAGACCACGTTTCTTTTGAAGCCAATGCCATAATCAAAGTGCTTTCAGGTGTAGTTAAGGCAAACCTCCCCTGGTTTCAGCAGGTTAACTTCATTAAAGCTCCTAGCTACTGCTTTAATGTTTTCTAGGCTCTTCCCTCTGGGTACATTAAGCAGAAACCAGCCCTCTTGGGAGTTCTGTACCCTGATGTTTTTCATTGTGATTGGAATGCAGGGGCAAAATTTATGCTAGGATAATATGAAATGGAAAGTTGATTCTAGAGCACAATAAATTTGATCACTTTTCATTTAATTGCCAAACTTCCCCTCCCCAACATTAAGATAGGCAACAAAAACTTATCAAAACCTTGGTCTAGGGTCACTGGATAAAGCATGGAGTGCCTGGCATCCTGTATTTATTATTTGCTGAGTTTGATTCAGAAGACAAAGTATTCCCAGGCTGTCCCAAACTCTACACCCAATGTCACTCATTAAAATCCACTGGAAAATTTCCTTTTAGGATGAAAGGCACTTATTTTCAATCACTCACCTCTGATGTTAGACTCTTGGGTTTACTGAAGACCCAGCATGGACAGGGGACACTTGGGGATTGCTGGGGTAATTCTGAGAAAGCCTGGCATGCACTTGCCATGGGGAGCTCCTTAACCCTGTGCCAGATGAAGCTGGGCCTTGTCAAGTGGGCAGCGGAGTGTAATGTGTTGGAGTGAGTTGCAAAATGATTATTTCAAAAGTGGTTGTTTTGCAGTGGTTGTTGGGCTTTCATCTGTAGCCTAAAGTCAGAAGCTCTCTTCAACCCTCTCTCTTTCTCTCTCTCTCTCATTCTGCTTTTCTTTGACATGGAGTCCTGGAGTTCAGCTTCTAACAAGTTTGAAAAGTCATACTGGAAACTTTGCCAAATAAAAACCTCTCTGACCAGAAGCAATTTGCTTCCCTTTACACAAGCACCCCCCCAAAGTTAAATGACAAAGCAAGTTTGTCTCTTTGTTAGAATTTGGCTAGGATCTAGGATGTAAAAACACTTTGCATTTGATTTCCCATTTGATTTGATCATAATTTAGAAGAAGGAAATGTAATTTTTGACCTTTCAACACATTTGGAAGCATGTTTTCCTGTTGCTATACCCGACTGACAGTATTTTCACAGACCTCATCTTCTCCAACACTGAGCTCCCTTAGCCCTTGGAAAATGGAAAAGTTGCACTTTGGGGGTGAGGAGTATTCGAGGGCAAGTCAGTCTAATAAACTTAATAATTAGATTAGCAATGTAGGTTGACAGACATGTCAGAGGAAACTAAGGGCTCTGAAGTGGGTCAGGAGACCTAGTTTCTTGTTCTTCCTTTCTTGTTGATGCCATGTGGATGCTTCAGGTCAAATCATTTAATTTCTCTGTGATTCTGTTTCCTCACTTATTAGAACATGTTATTATTCCAGAATAATGACTTTACCAAATATTCAGGTGAATCTAAACAGGGTCCAGTTTAGAGGCTTCATGGAGTCAAGTATATTTATTGAACAGGTACTATATGCTGAGCCCTGCATGGTTGGAATAATGGTGCCTACATCAGTGAAGGCGACTACTCTCAGGGGCTTTACTTCCTAGTAGGGGAGACAGATAACGCCCAAGTCAACAAGGAGCGAGGTCATTTCAGGTGATGATAGGGAGTTCTAAGAGAAAAACAAAATAAGATAATGTGATAGAGACTAGTAAACATCGGACAGGGAATCTAAGTTAGTCTTTCCATTAACCAAGACTATCGTCGGCGAATAACCTAACTCAGGCTTGATTGCTCATCTTTAAGATAAGGAGTTTTGCTACACTGGTGCTTTTCAAAGTCCAGGTTGAGATCCGTTAGTAGCTTATGAAATCAACTTAGAAATTTGTGATCAACATTTTAAAAATGCAATAGATCAGAATAAAATAAGAGTGTATATTGTTTTATGAAACAGTTGTTTCCACTTACATATATATTTCTTACACATATCAACACACATGTGTTCTGGGTCACATGTAAAAATATATTACTTTCTGTGGGTTTCAGTGGATTAGGTGATCTTTAACATACTTTCAAGCTCTCAAACTCTGTGATTCTGTTCAATTTTTATAGCAAGCCTCCAATGGAACAGAGTTCTTGCTTAATTTTACTTGTTGAATAAATAGTAGTATTGTTCATCAGAGAATCCCAGTGTTTAACCCAGTTTCAGGCATATAAATGGTACTAGATAAATGTTTTTGAATTAATGGAAATGTGATATTTATGCACTGGGTCTTAAAATAAATACAGCAGCACGAATTACCAAATAACTACCAAAGTATCGACATAATGTATATATTTTTCCAAAATGCCAACCTTGTGAACCAAATTCAAAATTACATTGCTCTTATGGTGCCGCTGCTGCTGCTGCTAAGTCACTTCAGTCGTGTCCGACTCTGTGTGACCCCACAGATGGCAGCCCCCCAGGCTCCCCGTCCCTGGGATTCTCCAGGCAGGAACACTGGAGTGGGTTGCCATTTCCTTCTCCAGTGCATGAAAGTGAAAAGTGAAAGGGAAGTTGCTCAGTCGTATTCAACTCAGCGACCCCATGGACTGCAGCCCACCAGGCTCCTCCGTCCATGGGATTTTCCAGGCAAGAGTACTGGAGTGGGGTGCCATTGCCTTCTCTACTTATGGTGCTAGGAATTGCCTTCTTTTGGAATTCTCAGAAACTCTGTTACAATTATTTTTTTAAAGAGCTTAACAAGTTCTTCTCCCAAGTAGGGCAAACTGCCTTCTTACTTAAAACTGTAATTCAATAAACCTTTAGAATGTTTAAAGAAAGAAAAGAATTAGTGAGGAAGTTTTTCTATTTTTTTGTTCCTGGGGATTCAGATAATTCTGTCTTCCTAAAACTAGTCTTGCGAGTCTTCATTTAAGTCACCTTTTCAAAGCAGCAGTAAACTTACTTTAACACACATTTTCCCCCCCTTAGTTGTGGCTTCAGTAGTACGCTTTTCTGTCTTAGAATAATTTTTAAGATTGTGCATTTGATTAGAAATTGATGACCCACTTCTTCCATCCTTCCTTGCCTAGAACCTTAGTTGACATCCTTTGGGATGGAAGAACCAGACCGAGGCGATCCCATTGAGGAATCAACGATACATCATCCTTAAGAGAGGAAAGCACCAACAGACCCGCTTAGGGCCCATTGCACATGCCCAAGAGTTAATTTTCAACTCCATTTACCTAATCGCCTGAAAATCTGTGGCTAGGCAAATTAGGGGCTGCCGTCTATGGGGTCACACAGAGTTGGACACGACTGAAGTGACTTAGCAGCAGCAGCAGCAGCAGGCAAATTAACTCAGAGTTTAGGATTTCTACACTCAATATTCTGTATCCATCCTCTCCTGCCTTCCTGAAGCAGAGCAGGCACACATGTACCAAGAATAAACACCAGCATCCAGGCATCCCAGTCACACTGCAGCTGCTTACCGGGTGCAGGTCAACACGATGGCCATGGAGCTGTGTCTCCATTTAACTCAGAGTTTAGGATTTCTACACTCAATATTCTGTATCCATCCTCTCCTGCCTTCCTGAAGCAGAGCAGGCACACATGTACCAAGAATAAACACCAGCATCCAGGCATCCCAGTCACACTGCAGCTGCTTACCGGGTGCAGGTCAACACGATGGCCATGGAGCTGTGTCTCCATCATGGGGCAACTTGACTCATGCAAAAATGTGCTCTTGAGCTAGCTTGTAGGAAATCACATTTTTGTGAATCAAAGTATATTATGAACAATCTAAAAGAAGACACTAAATTGAAGGAAGTCTATATTTTTTAAGTGAATAAGGGTCGCAGTGTTGACCAACCCAGTAAGTGTAGATTGACCTGGAACTATTTGTTTGGAGTAGGTTCTGAAACTACTACTGTTTAGATCAAAATGTGTAAAAATCATGAAAAGCTTTTGTATCATGTTATGGTAATCTTTATTTGTATTGTTATATTGTTGCTATTACTCTCATTATTAATGAGACAAATTTATTAATGACAAATAAATTAATGAAAAATTTAAAAAAGTGGAAACAGTGACAGACTTTATTTTCTTGGGCTCCAAAATCACTGTAGATGGTTACTGCAGCCACAAAATTAAAAGACACTTACTCTTTGGAAGAAAAGCTGTGACAAACCTCAACAGTATATTAAAAAGCAGAGACCTCACTTTGCCAACAAAGGTCCGTATAGTCAAAGCTATGGTTTTTCCAATAGTCATGTATGGATGTGAGAGCTGGACCATAAAGAAGGCTGANTAGATGGTTACTGCAGCCACAAAATTAAAAGACACTTACTCTTTGGAAGAAAAGCTGTGACAAACCTCAACAGTATATTAAAAAGCAGAGACCTCACTTTGCCAACAAAGGTCCGTATAGTCAAAGCTATGGTTTTTCCAATAGTCATGTATGGATGTGAGAGCTGGACCATAAAGAAGGCTGAGTGCAAAAGAACTGATGCTTTCAAACTGGTGCTGGAGAAGACTCTTGAGAGTCCCTTGGACAACAAGGAGTTTAGACCAGTCAATCCTAAAAGAAATCAACCCTGAATATTCACTGGAGTGACTGCTGCTGAATCGTCAATATTTTGGCCACCTGATGAGAAGAGCCGACTCATTAGAAAAGACCCTGATACTGGGAAAGATTGAATGCAGGAGGAGAAGGGGACAAGATGGTTGGATGGCATCACCGACTCAATGGACATGAATTTGAGCAGACTCCAGGAAATAGTGAGGACAGGGAAGCCTGGCATGCTGCAGTCCATGGAGTCACAAAGAGTTGGATATGATAGCTACTGAACAACAGCAAAATGACAAGTTTTCCCAGGTTGGGAAAATTCAATATATTCACATTTCTTGTTTTTGCCAAATATAAGTCATATCAAATGCAAACCCATCCCAAATATTTCTCTACATAATTCCAGTTTTTACAGAGTTTCTCTTTGTAGAATCTTTCATAGAATCATTTTAGCAATGACAGTAGCTGAAGTTAACTGTGCTCATCATTTTGAGATGTAACACCCAACCGACATGGAGAAATGGCAGCTTTCAGTTAAACAAATGCAAAGCTGTATTTAGACTCTTTTGCAACATTATGATGGGAAGAAATCAAAGCCTCTTTTGCTTCTATTTTTAAAACTCACCCGGGCGATTTCATGAGAAATACTGTTACCATCGCTTCTGTATTTTGATCCTTTTTGTTCAAGGGGAATATATTCAGAGGAATCCCAGACTCAAGGAAAACAATTTTAAAAAGTTAATGTGAGCAAATGCTTCTGTGATATTTGTTAGAGTTGATAAGAAAAAAAACTTCTCAAACTCTCTTAAAATGTGGTAGCAGGAGGGTTGTTTAAAGAGGAAGACAACAGTAACAGTCGGTGGAAGGACTGTCAAGGACCGTCTGGGATCCTTCCTAAACGTTTCAGACAAGATCTTTTACCTTTTTGCTAATTGCAAAATAAACAGATCCCCCTGCACCAGAGCTGTGTAGACAGTCTTTCTGCCTACAGCTATAGCACACCAGTATATTTATCACAGAAAGACTTGTTGGCTGAGCAGGAAATTAAACTCTAAACTTCTGACACCAAGCTCTGTACTTTCACCACAGGGCAACACTCAAGAGTCCAAGTGCCAGCCCTTCCCATCTCTCTTCACATGGTCTGTTTACTCACATGCCTATAGAAGAGCTTGGGAATAGATTCCAAAAGAAATCTTGCAACATACCACAAATCAGCATCAGCTGGCCAAACTGGGGTCTGTTACCAGGATGTTGATTTTTTAAAAAAACAAAACAGTTACCACCACTGTAGTAAAAATATGTCACCATGCAATAGTATTTGCTAAGCACCAGTGCATCTAATTGGTGTACATCAAAGCTGTATATTGTCACCTTGCTTATTTAACTTACATGCAGAGTTGCTTCAGTCGTGTCTGACTCTGTGCGACCCCATAGACAGCAGCCCACCAGCCTCCCCCCAATCCCTGGGATTCTCCAGGCAAGAACATTGGAGTGGGTTGCCATTTCCTTCTCCAATGCATGAATTCAGTCCTGAATATTCATTGGAAGGACTGATGCTGAAGCTGAAGCTCTAATACTTTGGACACCTGATGCGAAGAACTGACTCATTGGAAAAGACCCTAATGCTGAGAAAGATTGAAGGCAGGAGGAGAAAGGGACAAAAGAAGATGAGATGGTTGGATGGCATCACTGATTCAATGGACATGAGTTTGTACGTGCTCCAGGAGTTGGTGATGGACAGAGAAGCCTGGCGTGCTGCAGTCCATGGGGTCACAAAGAATTGGACATGATTGAGTGACTGAACTGAAATGAATGCACCTAATTGCTCTCTAGCTGGGGTCATGAGAAGAGACGACTTGTCCTTCAGTCTATATATGACACAGAGTTAGATTTGAGCAAGACAAGGAAAGATCCAGACCTGGTAGTCGTGGATAGTAAGACACACATGCCCACCGAATGATAACTTTTCTCTTGTTGGTGTGATAGATCGCTCCAGGAACAAGCAGACAGGTGTGCTTGGGTGAAAAGAACCACTGCATTTTTTTCTACTAGTTCTGATGGAAACTAGGTTAAATAAACCCACACCTGTCTAAATGGGAACAAGTTGCTGCTATTCATCATGTTCAGTTCAGTTCAGTTGCTCAGTCATGTCCAGCTCTTTGTGACCCCATGGACTATAGCATGTCAGGCTTCCCTGTCCATCACCAACTCTTGGAGCTTGCTCAGACTCAAGTCCATCAAGTCGGTGGTGCCATCCAACCATCTCATCCTCTGTTGTCCCCTTTTCCTCTTGCCTTCAGTCTTTCCCAGCATCAGGGCCTTTTCCAATGAATCAGTTCTTTGCATCTGGTGGCCCAAGTGTTGGAGCTTCAGCTTCAGCATCAGTTCTTCCTGTGAATATTCAGGACTGATTTCCTTGAGGATAGATTGGTTTAGATCTCCTTGCAGTCCAAGGGACTCTCAAGAGTCTTCTCCAACACCACAGTTTAAAAGCGTTAATTTAAGAATTATTGTGCTCAGCTTTCCTTATGGTCCAGCTCTCACACCCATACATGACTACTGGAAAAACCATGGTTTTGACTATATGGAGTTTTGTTGGCAAAGTGATCTCTCTGCTTTTTAATATGCTACCTGAGTTTGCCAGCTTTTCTTCCAAGGAGTAAGCGTCTTTTAATTTCAAGGCTGTGGTCACCATATGCAGTGATTTTGGAGCTCCCCCCAAAATAAAGTCTCTCACTTTTTCCTTTATTTCCCCATCTATTTGCCATGAAGTGATGGGACCAGATGCCACAATCTTAGCCTTTTGAAAGTTGAGTTTTAATCCGGCTTTTTCACTCTCCTCTTTTACTTTCATCAAGAGGCTCTTTCGTTCCTCTTTGCTTTCTGTCATAAGGGTGATATCATCCGCATATCTGAGATTATTGATATTTCTCCCTGCAATCTTGATTCCAGCTTGTGCTTTATCCAGTCTGTCATTTCACATGATGTACTCTGCATACAAGTTAAATAAGCAGGGTGACAGTATACAGCCCATGTAACATTCTCAAAAATAGNATAAGGGTGATATCATCTGCATATCTGAGATTATTGATATTTCTCCCTGCAATCTTGATTCCAGCTTGTGCTTTATCCAGTCTGTCATTTCACATGATGTACTCTGCATACAAGTTAAATAAGCAGGGTGACAGTATACAGCCCATGTAACATTCTCAAAAATAGAAATACCTCAAATACCTTTTTGTTGTGCTGAAAAGAAATCTCTGAAAAAAATTAGCTTAAGGAGGGGGCATGGTAAAACAGAAAGTGCTGCTTTAATGCATAAACAGCCTACTTTCTGTCATTTATCAGCCTTGCACGCAGTTTTACTTTGGGTATCTTCATCTTCGCAAAATAGGGGGATTGGAATAGATTGGTCTCCCTCAAAGATTCGCCTTCCTTCTCCTCCCTGAGTCCATGAAGCCTTCACTCACTGGATATTTGTATCAACAACCCTTTCTCCACACACGTTCTTTCATGAAGCAGTTGGCTTTACATGATATTAAATCGTCATCCATCCTTTACAAGTCTGGCAATTTATAGGTTAGCACTTTTTGTCCCAAAGCAGCAGGATTAGGCATAGGGGCAGGGATGCAAACATCATGAAGGTCAAAGGTCATGACCCTTCTGGATGGAAATCAAGACAACTGTCTACCTGAGTGGAGCTGGGGTCTTGATCTGGGCCAGTCTCAAGGCTGCTTTCTACTCCGGGTAAGGGGGACTCTGCCTCAGGGGAGACTGGGTGATGTAAGCAGTATTCAGGCTAGAGTTCTTTCATGACTTTAGAAAGAAAATTTGGCAAACTGAAAAAGGAAAGTCCTGGTGGACATATGCACTGTTTGGGAGATGATTTAGAAGTGTGAGAGGGTGGTTACAGTCTCAGGCTATTTGCCTAAAATATGTGGGGACTTAATCAGTGATGTGGGAGAAGGCAATGGCACCCCACTCCAGTATTCTTGCCTGGAGAATCCCAGGGACATAGGAGCCTAGTGGGCTGCCATCTATGGGGTCGCAGAGTTGGACACGACTGAAGCGACTTAGCAGCAGCAGCAGCAATCAGTAATGTGAGGTCCTGGGTGAATGACAAGGAATGGTGCAATGCTGAGAGAAGCTCCTGTGGGCTCAGGAATCTGAAGATGCTCAACTGTACCTGGCAACTTTTGGGTAGGAGTGAGGTCCAGAAGAGTATAAGAAAATAGTGGCACTCTTGGCAGAGAGGGAAAAACCTGACGGTGGCGTAGGGGTGAGGCAGGTTAACAGGTGTGGATGGTTCCCAGCATTGGGCTCCAGTTGATCAAGTGGCACAAGGGATTTCACTAACTGCTGAAAACAAATGAACAACAACAAAAAGGAGCCCTTGCACACACATGTGCACTGACACGCTGAGAAATCTTAAAAGTGCAATACGGGGCACAACTCTCAAGGATCAGTTAACATTATTTATATGTAACCAAAGTTGTGAAGGGGCTTCCCTGGTGGCTCAGAGGTTAAAGCGTCTGCCTCCAATGTGGGAGACCCGGGTTCAATCCCTGGGTCGGGAAGATCCCCTGGAGAAGGAAATGGCAATCCACTCCAGTATTCTTGCCTGGAGAATCCCATGGACGGAGAAGCCTAATAGGTTATAGTCCACGGGGTCGCAAAGAGTCGGACACGACTGAGCGACTTCATCATCATCATCATCATCATCAAAGTTGCGAAGGAGACAGATATCCTTTTAGTCTTAAAAGGTACAAAAGCTTTACTGGCAGGAAGAATATGAGTCTCACGTATAAACTCAGGGAAATCCATTAGCAGAAGATGAACTCTTGCAGCTGGAGATACCCGATTTATTGGAAGAGGAGATACCTGATTTATTGAAAGGACCATAACTAAAGACACTCAGAGAGGGGGTGCAAAGAACAGCAAACTGTCTCCTAGAGGCTAGCCCATAGTAGGTCCTTCCTTCCTTCCTTCAGCAGAAGGACCTGAGGCTTTCTTACCTCAACCAACAGAGAAATGGGACCAAGACAAGAGCATCTGTACTTTGTACCCCTAAAAATTTTCCAGGCACAGGAGGCAGCTTTGGGAGGGACTATAGCCTGGGAGTGAAGGGGAGGGAGGGAACTGGGGTAAGTCAAGAAGACCCAGACGTGTGTGTGTGTGTGTGTGTGTGTGTGTGTGTGTATGTGTGTATGTTTGTGTGTGTATGTGTGGTGAGGACGGAGGGAGTGAAGAGTGTGGTATAAAGAAGGGGCAAGAGATTCTGCGGAGGACACTCAATGCTGCTTGAAGACATAATGAGCTGATGCCTCCAAAAGCTGTAACGTGAAACTCTATGATACTTTTTAGTTGGAATAAACAAGTTAGCTCCTCTGTGGGAGCCTGCCCCAGACTTTAATGGCACCGTGATGGATTGTATGATTGTCCCAGTTATTCACCTCATTTGCAGCAAAAGTGTTATACATCCCTCTTCTGTCCGTGGTGTGCAATGCCTTCTCACCAGTATGGTTGCACCTCCATCCCTTTGACGTGACTCCACCCCAGACTCAGCCATGAATGTGCTTTGGCTGCTGAGAAGTGAGGGGAAGTGACCTGCGTCACCTGCAAGCAGTCACTTGGAGAGCCAATGTCAGCTTTGGCCACTGCCCTTTGCCTCTGCCATGAGCAAGAAGGGCATGTGCCCACCAAAGGCTGCCCATAAGCCTGGATCCCAGGATGAAGAGGGCACAGGAGCAGAGCTGAGCTGCAGGTGACTGGTGCTAACATGTGTTCTGAGTGGGACACAAACCTTTGCACTCTAAGTCATGGAGATCTTGGGATTACAACAGAAGAATCTGGTGAACACAGATTCTATAAATCCAATGGACCTCGTGAGGATATGCCCTGTGATCCCCAAACAGTGTAGGAAGGGGCTTTGAAGAGGGAGGTGGCCTGACCCTGCAACATGGGTGGGGAGATCAGGAGATGTGTCTGGCTACCAGCCCAACAGCTCAACTGTCAGATCAATGTTCCTGTCCCCTCTCCAAAGGGGACCTGTGGTCACTCCTCGTGGGGCCAAGAGAAGGACCCCAGTGTCTTATTCATGATTACAAAGTCTATAAAGCAGAAATAACTGGGGGAACTGATCCAGAAAAGGGGAAGTTTGGGGAAGGGGGATTCTGTGGACAAAGTTCAGGAAATTCCACTGAGTCAGAGAGTGGATGACAATGAGATAAACAGTTTTTGTCAGGTGGTGGTGGGAGAGGGTTGGAGCTTGGGTTCAGAGAGCAAAGACTTGCTTTTCCAGGAATCTCTATTAAAAAGAAAGAGAAGCTAAAGCTAGAAATGCCTCAGGTGTCACTACTGAAAGAAAAATAAATGCTCTCCTCTGATGGTGGCAGTGGGAAAGGTTATTTGTGCCACAGTTTTCCTGATAGACTCAAGCTTTTCTTCACTCACTGGGAAGTCCACTAAGTGAGGACTTTCCATGGAAGCCTTACAGTGACATATGATAGTCGTCTCTTACAGAGAGGAGGTAGAAATATCTCCCCATTTACTTGGTTAGGATGTGGCGGAAGCTATGTTGGGAGAGAGGTAGGGCTACATACCCCCTCAAACTCTTTCAACTCAAATAGGTTAATCTTTATTATTTAATGCTGTAACTTGTGACATTAAAATGTCAGAATTGACTTAATTAGGGCAAACTAGTAGAAGTAAATCTGAAATGCAAACATACCATGTCATCATCTTTATCCCTGTAAGCTACATCAAATTATTTACAGGAATGAACCAGGGTATAAATAAGTGAATGAATGAATAAAATCTTATGATGCAGCCTAACGCCAGATTCAGACTAACATGAACGAACAGGCCAAGTTTTGAGAGGTGGAAGAACACAGAAATGGGACCTTCAGTTATGGGGATAGTTCTCATATATTTGGGCGAGGAGGGAAAAAGATTGACAGTGTGTGTGGGTGAGGTTCATGAATGCCAACAACTGGAAATGATTCAAAGGAAAAGTGAACCGTTAGGTGGTTCTCAGCAGTTCCTGGTTCATTGCAACGAGAGACGTGCCATTGCTGTGGCTTTACAGTCATTTTTTTTTTTCACCCCAAATGTTCATTTTAGTCTCCTGAGAGACTTTTCCCCCCAGTGTGACACATTTTCCAATTTTGTAATGGAAGCCAGAAGAAAATGGAATTCTCTTTATAGAAACCCATCCTGTAGCCACCTTTCTTGAGATGCATCTTTCCCTGAAGGCAATTTCCTCACCCAGTAGAGGCAACTGAGGTGTTTGGAGCCTGCTAAGTGGGTCTCTGACAATCTGTTCCTCAAGCTTGCGGGAGATTTAATGGTAAGGCCTTGGAGGCAAACGCGCTGAGGGCTGTCCTTTCCAGGCCCTTCTCAAGGGACCCTGAGTTCTGTTTTCAGAGCAGTAATTTTCACAAGACAAGAAGCAGCAACAGGGTGGGGGAGCTGGGAGTCACTTCCACACCTGAAGGCACCAGGTCACTTACGCTTTATAGGTCACCAGCTTGCTCTGGGATCTGGCTGGCAACACCCACATCACCAGCCTGGTACACGGAAGACAAGTTCACAGACATGAGCGGCATCCAGGTGCGTCCCTGTCACAGACCAGAATGGCCCCAGAGGACTGGCAGGAAAGCGGAAGAAGCTGTCTGATGAGGACAGGATCTCCTGTCTGGCTGGCTCCTTGCCCTGGCTTACATTCCAACACTGCCTCTTTGGGGGCACATTTGTGATTATGCAATGGAGAAACAAAGCACTTGGTAGTAAATTAACCCAGTTTTATCCTACGTGGGTGCCTTGCATGCAGTATATACCTCCAGGCTTTGATGCGGGTGTTCCAATGTGGGAAATGTACTTGGAGCATAACAACTGGCTCTTTTCCATCTGTTCATGGTCCCCATTTGACTCATCCCTCCTCTCTAAACACTCTCTGACTTGTTAGCAAGCTGAACAAATTTCGAAGCTCTATGAATGGGGTGCATCGGGGTCAACTGTTGCCTTGTGGGAGGCCTCTAAAGACACATAAACTTTCCCTATGAATCGTTTTGTCTGCTCGACACTTGTGCACAGCTATGTCTCTCACGCAAGCAAGTGGATGCAAATGAAGATCAGATTAATGCTAGTGGGGAGGGAAATTGGCAAAGAAGTAAAAGCGTGTGTCCAAAAATAGAGCCAAAACTTACCATTGGGACATAACAAAGAAAAAGAAATGTTTGTGAAGGTAACAAGACAGAAAAATATGGACAAGCACAGAGAGAAGAGCTCTGTGATTCTTAACTGGAACCTGATGGGTCTCCTCTTGAGGCCATCTGTGACTCACAGAGGTGGTGACACACCATTGTAGGTTGTCAAGCATACCACCTGCTGCCCAACCCCGGAGGATAGTGATTCAGTGTGGAGAAACAAGCACCTGAGTTCACAGGTCAAACAGTCACAAGAGCTGTTCAGTGCCCTCTGTGTAGTAGTGAGGCCCTGATCGATTCTGTATCCGCATGTGAAAATGAAAGTGAAGTCGCTCAGTCGTGTTCAACTCTTTGCGACCCCATGGACTGCAGCCTACCAGGATCCTCCGTCCATGGGATTTTCCAGGCAAGAGTACTGGAGTGGGTTTCCA